>JAPCYS010002237.1:0-102838 GCA_028641055.1 Alopecurus myosuroides
GTGTGTAGTCGTCTAGATGCTATATTATTCATTACCAAATTCAGCAGCCGAAAAAGACCCTTAAAACGAATCCAGGTGCCGACCAAGGTTAAGATCTTTGGCTGGCTACTCACGTTGGACAGTCTCAACACCAGGGCAAACCTGCGCCACAAACACATCCTCGACCACTCTATAGATGCCCCAGATGCACCTCCGACCTGGAGGACAGAGCCCACCTCTTCTTCGACTGCCTCCAGGCGAAGACGATCTGGCGACGCATTGGGATCCACTCGGACAGCCTCTCCTTCGACGACATTTGGGAGGCGCCGCTCCCCCAAAATCTACCAAAATGTATATGGGACTCTTTGGTGCTAATTATCCTATGGAAAATATGGGATGCTAGAAACGCAATGGTGTTTAGGGCCTCCCATCAAACACCTAGCCTCACTCTTAAGAATATTATCCAGGACCTGACCTTATGGTCACACCGTTTAAAAAAAACGGAACACAGAGACGCAACCGACATGTGGCGTGCTTATCTCTCCTCATGTAACTTCAGTTTTGAGTATATTCAGGTGGGGATTCTCTCCCCCCCGGTGACAGCCTCAAAAAAAAAAAAAGGACAGTAAATCGAACAGACAACCACTAACTCTACAATAATTATAAAAAAAATTACAAATACACAATTTTTTTATAAAGGGTTTTTATTACTTAAAATTTAATCATTACACCCAGCTTCGGCATCGTGATAATGCACACAGCCGAAATCCAAAACTCAAACACTACAGGACGCAGTGGATACGCCGACCGGGGGGCCACCGTCGGCGTCACCCCGTTCCCCGTCGGCGTACGTGTTCCCCGACGGTGGCCGTCGGCGACAGCCCGTCGACCTCTTGCCTCGTCGGCGAACGGCCTGCCCCGTCGGCGTATGAGGTAACCGTCGGCGTATCGAGGCAGTGGGCCCCACAGGCATTCCGTAACGGTAGGGGCAGCGCGCGCGACGCCGACGGTCCCGGCCGTCGGCCTATCGGCCACTCGTCGCTTGTCTGGGCTGCGCGCTGGGCCGTCGCCCCGGAGACGCCGACGGGATAGCCGTCGGGCTATGGGCCGTGCGCTAGAGAGACGCCGACGGGTATGCCATCGGCGAATTTTTGTTTCCTGTGCTGTTTCGGGCGGGTTTTTCATATGATTTAAATTGCAGAAAAATTAAAAACATGATAGAAATAACACAAACAACATGCACACATCATATCCATATCATCCAAACATCGTACAAAGCACAAAATCATCCGAACATCATCCGAGCAATATCGATAGTGCATACAAAGTTCAATCATCCTAGCTAGATCTCGCGGAAGCTCGATGTGCCTATCTCGGACCGAGTGAGAATATGCGACGCTCTGCGCTGGGTACCCGCCGTCGAACCATGCCCGGAACTCGGCGAGGGAGTAGCACGGGCATCGGCATCGCGCAACGGACTCGGCGATGCACCGGGAGCGGGATGAAACAATGTGATCATTCGACTTGGCGAGCCATCAGCACGGCGAAAGGGAGTAGCCCCGGAGTGTCCCGATCCCTACATGCATTTTTTAGCAGAAGTTAGCAACTCTAACTTGGCGGGCACATGACAGCGGTAACGACTGGTTTGGCATATAACTTACCGGTGTACTCACGTAGGCTACGCGAGTGAAGTGCTCTTTCGTTGGAAACGGTTGCGGCAGGTCAGGCTTAGGGTGTCGTGGAATTGGTAATGTAACCCGCTCTCTAGTGGAATATAACCTCTCGTCCGCCTAAAAGATATTTTTGATGTTAGTCTTTGCAGAAATAAAGGTTCAAAGTAGGGGAAAATAAGACTTGTCATCATTTGCAAAAGGAAAATGGTGAAACTTACAACATCGCGCAGTTCTTCCCAGGCGTCATAGGCCCTTCTCTTCTGCGCCCACTCCTGATACTTAACAGTGTACTCCGCCATAGATGCATCGTAGGCATCGCCTATAGAAGACTACAATTTCAAGAAAAATGAATCTCGATGTAAGTTGAATCTTGTCAAGTTAGCCACTAAGGAAAAGGGAATGAGATTGAGAAGAACTTACTTTGGCGCGAGCTCGGGAAGTCCGTCGAGGAGGAGGGACAACGGGGCCGTCGGGGTGAGGGTGGCCTTGATACGCGTGAAGTCCAACTTGGGAGTACGCGGGGTCACCTGATCAAGGCAGCGAAGACGACTATGCTCCCTGCCGTGCCTGCCCACGACCAAAGCCCTCACGTCGGTCTCCTGCTGAATAGGGTTATCCACCCACGAATGAAAACCCAGGAATGCCGCGGAGTACCTATCTAAGTCCCCTCTGGCGCTGCCGAAGTACTCTGGAAGCGAGGGTTGGGGCTTGGATGGATCGGGCCTCTTGATTCTCATCTTCTCCCATGCTTCCATGTCCGTAAGAGGGGATTCCCCGTGATGGACTCCTGCATCGCCAAAGAAATGTTATGCATACCAGATAGAAACATGACGGGAATAAATGCATGTTGTTCGATGTGTGCACATACCATCTTTTCCTTGAAGCGAGCATGGTTGTGGGCTCCCGCACAGTGTGTCCCCTTGTGGCCGCGGTTTGCCTTGTTCCGCTCGCTTATGGCTTTGAACTCCTCGATCTGTCCGAGCCACATTGCCACCAACGCGTCCCATGCGTCCTCTTTACCATCGGCCCGCTGGGGCATAAACTGAAAAATTCAAGACTCATTTTGAAGAACAGATAATACAAATTACAGTTTAGCAGCAACATATGATACCATTGACAATTTTGACTTACCGCGATGTAATCTTCCAAAGTCACCGGAGGCTTTGCAATCACATTCCCATGCTTCGGCGCCGTCTTGCTGAACTTCTCAGAACTGAATTGATTCATGACGGTATGCCTTACATTGTAGAACTTTTGTCGTGTCAGCTTCTTACATGCCCCCCCACAGTCTTGTTCGCCGAGTCCTGATGCTCCAGAAGAACCCTAAAGAATCTCTGTAAACATGCATAAAAAGATTGTGAGAGTAAAGAGTTGCATGGTGGGGGCATCAACTATGAACGTAATTGGAAAACCTCGCCTTACCCAGAACGTGCTGATCACGGCATCAACATCTGTCTCGAAGCCCAGGCAATCGGCGGCCTCATAGTCTACCCAATGGCGGGCTGGCTTCTTCTCGCCGTTCGGGACCACAGCGTATATGCCCGGCCAGTACTTGCTAATCAGAGCTACACGCAAAGTGTTAGGAACACGGCTCCCCGCTGAAAAGGTCCAGTTGCTGCAGAATAATCAAACATTAGTACATGTCAAATTGTTTTGATACTAATGAAATGGCGTGTTCAAAATTAGTATAGTAACGTACTCAATGTCGTTAGGCACAGTGAGGACTTTCTCCTTCTTGGTTTTAGGCATCTTGGACTCACCAGGGACAGTCGTTTCCCCACGAATCCGTGGCTTCTTCGTGGACCCCTCGCCACGAGACACCGTCCGCTTGCTGCCAGACACCGTACCCTCGTCGCAAGACTGCGTATCCTCGTCTCGAGACATCAACTCACGGGAGTGTGAAGCCACGTCGCCAGAAGCGGAGGGTATGTCACCACCCTCTAGTAGTGCTCGTCTGCCACCTCGCCCTCGTCCTCCACCTCGCCCTCGTCCTCCCCTCGGAGGGAGTGGAACAACAACTGCCCCTCGTCCTCGACCTCTGCTCACACCCTCATCAGTAATGTATCTAGGGTTCGAAACATGCTCCCTTCCACTTTTGGTAGGCTTCCTCTGGCGCAGCGAGTTCAGCAAAGTGCCCATGTTCTTTGCCTTGGCTCATATTGGTGGATCACCTGCATTCAGAAAGGGTAAACAGTAAACATAAAGATTTAATGCAATTAAGAAGCATGTTATAAAATAAATACCAATGATAATAAAAACATAAATAAATACTAAGCATACAGATAAATACTAAGCATAATAAATAAATAAATAAATACTAAGCATAAAGATAAATACTAAGCATAATAATGACATAAAAAGACCCTCACCATGAATCATCACTCTTAGTTCTTAGGTTCTCATCATCACTATCACGGGTGAAGTAAGCTGGAGGCTCCTCGCACGGTGGAGGCTCATCATCGCTGTCATTTTCCTCCCGCAACTTGTTGAGCATGTCTATGTCCTTTATATTCACCACTACCTCACCCCCTGTCGGTGCATCGTCCTCAAGATTCTCCAGACCTTGTATGTCAAATTCCCCAAAGTTCTCTTGCTCTTGATAGAAAATTCCCTCGTATGTTTTAGGGTTAATGTTGTTATAATCATCGTGAAAGGGCATGGGTAGTTTCCCATGTGGCGACACCTGGAACACGACTTCCCAACCCTTGAGTCCCTCTTTCTGACATGGATAGGAAAAATAATAAACTTGCTTGGCTTGGTGGGCCACAATGAAGACATCGGATCCGCGGTAGGTGGTTGAAGGCTTGACTTCAACTAACCCAATGGAAGGGGTAATTTTCTGTCCATGCTTTGGGTCGAACCAGTGGAATTTGAACACAACCAGCTTGAGTTCTATGTTCGTACTATTGTACGTCGCCTCATATACGTTTTGTAACCTTCTGTAGTAGTCAAACTCACCGACTCCTTTTGTGAAGACCCCGGTATTTACAGTTTTTGTATTAGGCCGACTATTCTGGCGAAACTCTGTATGGAAGCGATACCCATTCACATAATACTTCTCATACGCCTCGACTCTACGGTTACATCCTTGGGAGACACATCTCAACTCATCGGACATCACAACGTTCGGATTAGCTACCTACAAATTCAGTGTATTAGTTATGTGTAATAAAAAGGACAAGACACAGATTGCAAGGTAGGGGGAGATGCTAGAAATTACCTTTTGCCTGAACCAAGTCGTGAATTTTTTTATTTCCGGGGGCACCCTCTTTAAGAAGAATGTTTAGCTCGGCTTCATCGGGATCCACCGTTCCCGACCACATTTCATCCTTTAATTGGCTAAAATAAGATAAATATGTATTAGAGTGAAATCGAGTTACTAGTTGCAAAGTAATTCGGTTCACCATTTTACCTGAGGAAACTTCCCGTTGCCCCCTCATCACGAACCACTTCATCCATGTTCAAGAGAACATATAGCATTACTCACTTCAGCTCTTCCTTGGTCAAGGTATAAATTTTTGCGCCACCGGCCTTGCCACTGGGACACTTGAAGAGGAGGATCTTGGGGTCTTTCTGTAAGGACCCCAGACCGGCAGTCTGAAACCCTCCGTATGCATACATTCACGATCCCAGAAAGATCAGTCGTGAACAACATACACAGTTGGCACACAGAAATACATCATCCATTACACGAATACATAAAGGTATTACACAGATGATCACATGATCAAGTTTAACGCAACTGCCACAAAGGCAGGCAACTTAACAAACACAGCGGAAGACAATTAAAAACACAACGTAGTTGAGCCCAAGTCACGCCTTAACCTACAGGCTGCTGACCCGGAGACGATCCTAGTTCGCAAAGCCGTCAACTCCGTACTTCTCTTCATAGATCTCCTTTGGAGGTGCCTTCTCAAAGTCTGGCAAGTAGATACCAGGGGCGAAACCATAATGAGTACATTTGAATGTACTCAGCAAGACATCCATCATATCACTTACCAACATGCAAGTATGCTTATATGGTGGAGTAGGTAGGCTATAAATAGGGTTCACTATCAATGGTGTTCATATATGATGACACCACAGTTGCAGTCAGGTTTATCTGTATCTTTGTTGAAGAAGATACTTCAGAAGAAAAATAATATATAGTTTTATTTCTATTGTAGATATCACATGTACAAGAGGTTTTGTAAAGTTTTGTTAAAGAATATTTTCTCTTTGCAAAACTTCTTGGAATCAGTTTCCAGAATTCTTGCTTAGAGTAGAAAAGGTTTTCTTTGCAAAACATTTTGTTTTGTATATCAGCATCTGGCTTTTCATCATCGACGATACCTCCACGGTATAAGTTCCCATTCCTTTCCGAACTTCACAAGTTCAACACTTCCTTTCCAAAATTTCCCTTTCAAAACTCCTTTTTGAAAACATTGACACAATGCTAGCTACATGGCCATTCAACTGTCCATATCCGAGGACGCGGCTTCTTCGAAAAAGTTGTACTCTGCAGAGGTGTACACATCCACCAGATCCAGTACACCTCCCGTGAAACACCACGGACTGTAACAACAGTATGTAAACATCTGATCATAAACCATCCACTATGTTCAAGCTAGTATATGCCTATCTCTCAGTTGAGTTTTACCACATCCCCGGCACCGAGCTAATCCCCGCCAAGCCAGGATGCCTCAACTGATGCATCCGGAGGGAAAATTAATCCCACACTTTATATGTCTCCACGACATTCGGTTCAGAGGATCGCATCCCCTATAGCACATTGAGATAGCACACACTAAATAAGAACAAACTTCAAGTTAAGCCCCTTGACCATGTTTGGGGTAGGGTGGCAGTACGGTAAAGGTTGTCCGGCGAAGACTAGGTTATGTGTCATTTTTGAAAACACCACTTTCTCAAAAATGACCACTTCCACATTCCTCCGGAGAACAAGGATCCGCCTTTTCTCCGGGTTTTTCCGTAAAGCATTTGTTTTGTAGAATCACAATTTTAGGGTGTCCACTTAGGGACTAGTATATTTGATGGTAATAAATACCATAGGGTGGCTTATGGGCTTGGTATTACCAAGTTTAACTACTGGCATGATAGTAACCTATAATATAGTATAGTAGTAAATTCCACATCAAAAATAGTTTTGATAATCAAGTTTTTGTAAAACTTCAGAGGTAAAACATGCATGATAGATAATGATAAGTATTGTATCAGCAAGCATCAGGATGGCTTGCCTGGTATCTCCTTGTGTCCCTGGTTTTGGAGTGACTGGAACTTGGAACTGAGCTTCACGACACTTCCTTCCTCTTCGTTTTCTAACGTCGTAAAAAGGAATAAAGGACACACATTCAGAACCAATCAAGGCAAGCAACCATACGTAACAATACATACAGCAAGGAAACTAATAATAACCAATCACACAATTATTAATTTAGGCAAACAATCAAACAAACCTACTTGGCAGAAATGCCATTTAACAAGACAGCTCAAGGTTGGAGGAACATATCTCACAACCTTAATATCATGGATTCAGTGGGTGTGCCACTCTCATACCAAGATATTAATAATCCCAAAATACACTTAGTTTCACAAGGGTGAGACTACTAAAAGTGTATAAAACATGCACAATAATAAGCATGGTAATGGGTCTATCAACCCAACCACAAAAATAAAAGGGTAGCCATTCTACTGAGTCTAAATTGACATCAAGAATAAATGAACCACATGATTTGTAAAAGTTACTTTTTCAAATCAGTGAGCCTACACAAGTGTAACAAGGTAATAGACTCATCACAAAACACACAATTTCTCATAGTGAGAACAATAGAAACAATGGCTAAAAAGGAGGAATCCTATAGACATGCTTCTACTAAAGGTTTGCTATGCAAGCAAGCATAATAAGTAAAGTACTAAAATGCAAACAAGGAACCATGTCATAATGGGAATGAAAACATGTCCTCATGCAAGGATACACAAATATCTACCAAACACAAGTTGGCAGGAAAATTAATTCAACACAAAAACTGCTAAGGAAACTAGTACTACTTAAACATGAAGAATCAATGGATGCATTTCAATCAAGTAATTGAAATACAACCAGAGGGTCCATGTCACAAAAACAGGAGTGAAAACATCTATACTTGCTATAACAAAAATATCACATTGGATAAAACAAGGTATCATTTTGCTGGGCAACTCCTATATACTAGTGGTAATAAAAAGGGCATTACTAGAGGAATCAAACAACACTCCAAAAATGGAATTTTCCTAGCAAGCCACACATGATTACAACCACTTACAAACATAAGCATACCCATTTTTGTTTAGCACCAAAATTCCCCAAAGCAAAAATACTAGGCACTTATTAGTTATAGAACTATATAAAAGAAATGCATCTAGTTTGGGGAAATAATGTTTCCACCAAAAATGCAATGACACCAGTGGGTATTACACTAGCATAACAAAGCATTAAGAGGTCACAAAGCCTCTGGTCATACTTGACAAAAATTAGCAAAAACCTAAACTAGCACCTAGTGCAATAACAATACTAGCAGAAAATAATAGGGTGCTTAAATAAGCAAGGCAATGCTACTCATGCTATTATTTTCACACAAGTGAAAACTTTAGGGGTCAAGTACTCATAACAACCTTATCAAATGCTACTGGTCCTATGAATACCACACAAAAATATGTGGTTTTACAACCACAAATTCTTATGTCAAAAATTCCACACATGAGGGAATTTTTCCATAACATTCTCATAGTAATGATTAAGCTACTCATGCTTTTATACCAAATCAAATGCAAGCTAGCAGAGGTGATACTAACCAAATATAAGTATCAACAAGGTGCTGTATCTAAAAATCTCAACACAACAATCCAAGTGCTTGCACATAATTTATCACTCAAAAATACTATGCAAAATATTAACTAGAGATAAATCATATGTTAATAACAAAATCCTATTTCTTCTCAACTCAAGTCCACACAATCTAACATGCTAAAAATAGCTAAGTAACACTTATAAAACAAGATCACACAACTTATACATGCTAGAAAACATTATTGCAACACAAAAATATAATCACAACAATTAATTACCTAAAATGCCAAAATGGCAGAAACATGTAAAATAAAGATCTGTCCACCAAATTTTATATGAGGCTCTAAAAATTAAACCCTTCTAGATTTGGATAGTCCTAAACATATACAAGACCATCCAATTTGGTTTGCATCAAAATTCATCTTTAATTAATTTATAAAAATCACCAAAGTGCTCTCTGGTGTTTTACCAATATGCATTCCATTTAACAAATATTAGGAATTTGGAAGCAAGGTTAATTTCTGCTGTTAGGAAATTTCAAGGGCTTTCCAATGCAATTGTCCTCACTTCATTCTGAGTTGTGAAATTAAAATGGTGCTCATTTAGGTGTTTCTGGTACCTGTTGCCAAATCATTTTTCATTTCAAATCTATTCATCCAAATGTAGATCTACAAAGTGGAGGTGGTTTAGATTTAGTTTCTTTACATCTGTGAATTTTGGTTTGGCCAAATTCATCTTTTAGACTTCCTTTTTGAGCCAAAAGTAAACAGGTACATTTTGTGGAAAAATTAAAAGGAAAAAGAAATGTTGTTGGGCCAGATCTGCGAACGGGCCGGCCAGATCACTTTCTACCGCGGCAGATCCCAGCCAAAGCCGCTGACCTGCGGGCCAGTAGGCCACGCGGGCAGCCACGCGGGCCAGCGCGGCTCCACCTGCCAGTTTGACCAGCCCAGCGCGGGTCCAGGGCGACTGACGCGATCGTGACGCCCTCGCGACGTCATCGCCGGCGGGGAACTGCTCCGGCGAGCTCGCAACCTACGATTCCGGTCACCAAAACACGATTAAAACACATACAAACATTGCTCTCGTCGTGGGGAAGCTAAAGATGGCGGCCTCGTTTCCAGGGAAGGTCCCGGAGAGCGGCGGCGACGGCGACTACGCGGCGGCCGGACTCGGGGATGGCTCGGTGACGTTCAAGGACGCAAGGGAGGGGGAAAAATGTATGGGGACGTTCGCCTGCTCACCGTGAACGCGACGGAGGAGTCGGCTAGGGCGGAGAAGGCTCGAGGGCGCGGGGATCCCTCGCCGGAGTGCTCCCGGAGCCGAGGAAGAAATCGGACGGCGCGGCCACCACAGGGCATTCCGCCCCGATTCCTTCAGCGGAGAGGGCAAGCACGACGAGACGGAGGCAATGGGGACCACGGCGGCCGGCGGCGAGCTCAGCACCGGCCTAATCGACGGTGGGTGTTTTCGGCTAGGGTTTCCGGTTGAGAGAAAATATCTAGAGAGAGAGTGGACTCAAGGGGGTGAGAGAGGGAGCAGGTAGAGATGCACTTGAGGGGTTTTTATCTACCTAGCAAGCTTCCCTTCGAAGCAATGGGGCATGGGCAGCCATGCCCTCTACTGCTTGCTACAGGAAGAAGAAGGACAGGGATGACTAGGATTTCAAATTGGTCCCTGGGTATTTACAAGTAGGTCCTTGTGCTCTCTGAAAATGGATGTTTTTCCTAAGCAAACCAAGTCATAATTTGAAAACCCTTTGCCCAAAATTCTTACTAGTTAAGATACACAACATATGTGAAAATTGGCTCATTTGCCTAAACTTGATAATTCAAAGTTGTTCAAATTTGAATTCTTACATAAATGTACATTGAATTTATTAACCTACTTAGGAGCTTCCAAAAATGATAATTTTTGGCACACATTCCTTATTTGATGTGTTCCTTATGTGGTAGAAAATTCAAGTCATTTTGAGTTACTTCATAGAACAAACTTGTTCAAATTTCAAAAAGGTGCTTTCAAGAAAACAGGGGTTTTTGGCAACTTAAATAATTCGAAAACTTGTGCCCTTTTGGTTTTCATCCTTATTTATGATATAGAGCATGTGGTATTTATTTCATGGCATTTGGAAAAAGTTTGTAGAACAAACTTGTTCAAAATCCCAATTGTTGCTGTGGAGAAAAACCATGTTTCAGGACTTTAATGGATTCAATTTTTTCCTCTTGTGTGTGTTCCTTATTTGATATAAGGAAGCTATGGTATGAATTTCAAATCATTTTAAGAAAGTTTCCAATAGTAACTTGTTTTAGTTTTCTGTTTCTGGGAATATTGGAATTTCTATTTAATAAGGCACTTGGCTTTTTTAACAATGCTTTGCCAAAATATTTATGTGACTAGAGATAACAAGTCAAAGCTCTCCAATACCTTTGTTTTTAATCGTGCAAGGTTGGAAAAACATTTGATAATATTTTGGTGAAGCATTTAAGAATGCCTCTTTTTCTGATAATCTTTTAGGGAAATTTTATTAAGTGTTTCCTCTTTCTTAATTTAGGTCTTGGAATAATATTCAACAAGTATGAGATTCATAAGATGTTTTTGGAAAACTCTTTGATAAATATTTACTTTAGAAAATATTGCCAAGATCATTGGAACAATATGTTGAATATTTTTATCATTGGAACAATATGTTGAATATTTTTAGTTTACTGCTTTGCTATCCTTTTTAAGTTTGTTTAGTTGCACTTAAACAAACACAAACAAACACAATCAAGGTTTATTAGTCAAGAAATTAGCAAAACAACTGTGTTAACAGGTATTCCAAAATTGGGATGTGACAGGTCTTCCCCCCTTAAAAAGAATCTCGTCCCCGAGATTCGCAAGCGAGGACTAAGGGAGGGCCAACAAACACAATATTAGTGTTGGAGTGCAGGTGCTTCCCCCCTTTGACTTTTCTTGGGAGGCGGGTACTTACCTAAATTAGCAAATTATTCAAAAATTTCTCTAGCTATCAATTTACTCAACCGCCAATTTTTTTAAGATTTTCTGATAACGTCACTACAAAATTAACGTTAGTGCAGAACTACCTGGAAACGACCGTCAATTATTTACATGAGTTCCTAGCTATATCCCACATCTTACATAACACATATGGAGTGGTGTACCACTCTCATAATAAGGTATGTAATAAGCTAAAAATTATAGCTTGTGGGTGCAAAGGTTAGGTTGCTAAGGTAAAACAAACAGACAGAACAATACCCATGGCAGTGGGCATTACTCACCACAAGCAACTACCATTTAATATGTTCATGATTTTAGTTGGATGTTTTAGTTTCAAAAAGATACTCTTAAGCACAATCATAACACAAGTACAAACTCATGCTAAGGTAAAACATTTAAACAAACTCCAATAAGCAAGCAAACAACACCACAGATGAATAGACTATTTATTCACTAGGTTATTGTTTATTAGAGGTTTTGGAATCCATCAATCATGAACAATTAGCAAACAACCAGTAGCTAAAAACCAATGAATACAATCATAAATGTACTCTAAAATACCATCTTCACACAAGATAAAAACTCCTATTACATAGGCATAAAAAGGTCTGCACCAATAACACACTAGTATGAAAAATCTACACCAGCATGCTATAAGAGATATTCATATCCTATAACCATAGAACATGCATCTAAATAATTCATGGCATGATAACAGAAGTAATAACTTCCTAAACATGCTATATCAACACATATACTCATAAAATAAAAAGAGGGTACTAGAGCAAAAATCACCATTTTCTAGTGGTGAGACTAGTTTCACTGTAGAGAAGCAAACAATGATATCATGGTGTTTAAAACTAAACAAGAAAGTCATGAATATAAGTGTACCTAATAACAGCACACAAAACTTACTCATGTTAGTAAGCACAAACATCAAAACAATCCCATGAAACAACTATTAAACATGCATAAATTAATTCTAGCAATTTAGGTTTTTCTTAAACAATTACTAGCAAACAAGCAAGGTATAACTCACACAACCAGTAGCTATGCAATTAATGAAAATTTGTATAAACCTTTTCAAAAATCCATACACTCAATTTAAAATCATTCACAAACAATCTACCAATCAAGAGGAATTTATTTTATTTGCGAACAATTTAATTTTAGCACACGATAGTGAAACATTTCTTAACATGATACCCCTAAGGAATATTATGCTAACAAAAGGATCACACCTAAACATATTAGTATTTACTAATAAGAGATAAACTTCTCACTTTCATAAGTGAAAAGAAACAATTATATTTTCCATGGTGGAAAATAGAAATCAATCACATAGTGAAACATGCTATTTTCACACAGGTGTATGGTTGGGGATTTTTATCCTCAAGCTAAAATGCAATGGGACCAGTGGGCTATGGCCCACTAATACCAAGTAAAAATAGGTACTAAGCCTCTGGTTACTCATGAAAAACTTTGCATACAAGATAAAAATATAAGGCTATTTAATCTAGTGAAGCAATACTAGTGCATACTGATAGTAATGCTTACATATGCTTTACTATTAAGAGACATGCAAGCTAACATAGGTACAAGCATCAAAATAACAGTACCTAAATGGTACTGGACTCAAAGAAAACATAGCACAAAATCTACTAAGAAAGTATACACAGATCTAGCTCTCACAATACTTCCAAATAATAAACTAGAAGGTGACAAATGCCATTTCATTTTTATTCGAGTTTCCAATCATGCACACACTTTCTAGGGTAGATTTATTGTAATAAAACAACATAATAACAAGTCCTAACAACTCCATATAAGTTAGGAAGCAAGATTGAATAAAACACAAATTTATTTCAATCAAGAGCACACAAAGAGACTAAAACAGGAAAACTGTTGTTTCCTATATCTATCACAACCGTTCCATCGTTCACTTAATTTCTAAACCCCGAATTTCATAGTAACTACAATGTCTTATTAAAATTTGGTTTCCAAAGTAGATACACATGATATCCTATTGACTAGTAAACGAATAGGTCATCATCTTATTTTCTCGTGACTTCTCCTTTTTACCAACTAGATTAAAAAGTGTCGTAAGTCATTTAATTCCTTGGTTTAGAAAGAGTTGTCAGTAGTTCACATGCTTTGGTTAGGTGTCAACCTAAGATTAGACCAAGCATGTTAGTCTTGTTAGCTTTCTATTAAATAATGTTTGTCCGACAAGATACGACTAGCGTCATCGTACGTCGAATATTGAATCGTGCTCTTCGGATTGGCTTTTGAGGGGGTTGCGCATCATGGCATGTGAAGACTTCTTTTGCACCTTTTCTCCAAAAGAGGGAGGTATATAACTTTTAAAAGGGGATTTCTCTTGTTTGGTCTTTTAAAAGGGGACATAAAAAAATGCGACAATTAGCCAACAGGGTAAACAGAGTATTTTGCAAACAAACAAAACATAGAGGTTTTGGCCAGTATTGGTTGGTTTTCTTCATGCTTTTTTCTTCTTTGAAGGCTGTCATTGTTGGAGCTTTAACTGTTGGAGTGCATCACTGGTAGCAACGCTATCAGCTCGTGTGGCTTGATGGTCCTCTATATAGGCCTAACGGTGCTTTTATTGATGGTGGGGCAGATGGTGGTGGTTCACGACGGGTCGCACTATGAAGCGAAAACTAGTATAAGTCTAAGCAACAAATTCTTGTTTTTGAATACTATATAAACATTTTTGCTTGCAAAAATTTAACACGAGGCGATTCAAAAACAAGAGCGGGGCAAGCACAAATCTGCAAATTTTGAGCACCCCACAAACATATAGAAGCCTAGATGAACCAAATTCTACACCACACAATAGCACAAAGTCTTACGGACACACATATGCAAGCCAAATCACACAAGCAAGGCTCCATTGGAGCTACGTCAGGGGATGATCCAAAATCCTAGAAGTGGCTGAAGAACTATATCTACTGCTGACCAACATTACTGTAGAGCTAGGCAATTGTTTTGGTCTCTCGGGACATCGGCAAGTATACAAGTTTTTGGATGAAAACAAGATAATAGAAGTAAAGTTTTGATTAAACTTTATGCAACAATCTGTTTTTGAAACTCCAACTATTTTTTGGACAGAAAACTTCAAAGACGAGAGATGTTTCAAAAACAGAGCGGAGAAGTTGTAAACAAGTAAGAAATAAACTCTTAACCGAGAGAGATACCAATTCGGTAAGGCCCGCCCTTCGAACCACTGTTCAAGGACGCCCTTGATATGCATTTAGAATATTTTGAAAAGATCTGAAGGAGGGAAAATATACTAAAATTCCCTTAGATAACAATAATGTAGATAGTAAATAGGTTTTTACTCAAAAATACTTTTCTTTCCTATCTGACGTCCATGCTAACTAAGGTCTCCTAAGGTCAGGATGGCTCTGATACCAACTCTGTAAGGACCCCAGACCGGCAGTCTGAAACCCTCCGTATGCATACATTCACGATCCCAGAAAGATCAGTCGTGAACAACATACACAGTTGGCACACAGAAATACATCATCCATTACACGAATACATAAAGGTATTACACAGATGATCACATGATCAAGTTTAACGCAACTGCCACAAAGGCAGGCAACTTAACAAACACAGCGGAAGACAATTAAAAACACAACGTAGTTGAGCCCAAGTCACGCCTTAACCTACAGGCTGCTGACCCGGAGACGATCCTAGTTCGCAAATCCGTCAACTCCGTACTTCTCTTCATAGATCTCCTTTGGAGGCGCCTTCTCAAAGTCTGGCAAGTAGATACCAGGGGCGAAACCATAATGAGTACATTTGAATGTACTCAGCAAGACATCCATCATATCACTTACCAACATGCAAGTATGCTTATATGGTGGAGTAGGTAGGCTATAAATAGGGTTCACTATCAATGGTGTTCATAAATGATGACACCACAGTTGCAGTCAGGTTTATCTGTATCTTTGTTGAAGAAGATACTTCAGAAGAAAAATAATATATAGTTTTATTTCTCTTGTAGATATCACATGTACAAGAGGTTTTGTAAAGTTTTGGCAAAGAATATTTTCTCTTTGCAAAACTTCTTGGAATCAGTTTCCAGAATTCTTGCTTAGAGTAGAAAAGGTTTTCTTTGCAAAACATTTTGTTTTGTATATCAGCATCTGGCTTTTCATCATCGACGATACCTCCACGGTATAAGTTCCCATTCCTTTCCGAACTTCACAAGTTCAACACTTCCTTTCCAAAATTTCCCTTTCAAAACTCCTTTTTGAAAACATTTACACAATGCTAGCTACATGGCCATTCAACTGTCCATATCCGAGGACGCGGCTTCTTCGAAAAAGTTGTACTCTGTAGAGGTGTACACATCCACCAGATCCAGTACACCTCCCGTGAAACACCACGGACTGTAACAACAGTATGTAAACATCAGGTATCTGATCATAACCATCCACTATGTTCAAGCTATATGCCTATCTCTCAGTTGAGTTTTACCACATCCCCGGCACCGAGCTAATCCCCGCCAAGCCAGGATGCCTCAACTGATGCATCCGGAGGGAAAATTAATCCCACACTTTATATGTCTCCACGACATTCGGTTCAGAGGATCGCATCCCCTATAGCACATTGAGATAGCACACACTAATAAGAACAAACTTCAAGTTAAGCCCCTTGCCCATGTTGGGGTAGGGTGGCAGTACGGTAAAGGTTGTCCGGCGAAGACTAGGTTATGTGTCATTTTTGAAAACACCACTTTCTCAAAAATGACCACTTCCACATTCCTCCGGAGAACAAGGATCCGCCTTTTCTCCGGGTTTTTCCGTAAAGCCTTTGTTTTGTAGAATCACAATTTTAGGGTGTCCACTTAGGGACTAGTATATTTGATGGTAATAAATACCATAGGGTGGCTTATGGGCTTGGTATTACCAAGTTTAACTACTGGCATGATAGTAACCTATAATATAGTATAGTAGTAAATTCCACATCAAAAATAGTTTTGATAATCAAGTTTTTGTAAAACTTCAGAGGTAAAACATGCATGATAGATAATGATAAGTATTGTATCAGCAAGCATCAGGATGGCTTGCCTGGTATCTCCTTGTGTCCCTGGTTTTGGAGTGACTGGAACTTGGAACTGAGCTTCACGACACTTCCTTCCTCTTCGTTTTCTAACGTCGTAAAAAGGAATAAAGGACACACATTCAGAACCAATCAAGGCAAGCAACCATACGTAACAATACATACAGCAAGGAAACTAATAATAACCAATCACACAATTATTAATTTAGGCAAACAATCAAACAAACCTACTTGGCAGAAATGCCATTTAACAAGACAGCTCAAGGTTGGAGGAACATATCTCACAACCTTAATATCATGGATTCAGTGGGTGTGCCACTCTCATACCAAGATATTAATAAGCCCAAAATACACTTAGTTTCACAAGGGTGAGACTACTAAAAGTGTATAAAGCATGCACAATAATAAGCATGGTAATGGGTCTATCAACCCAACCACAAAAATAAAAGGGTAGCCATTCTACTGAGTCTAAATTGACATCAAGAATAAATGAACCACATGATTTGTAAAAGTTACTTTTGCAAATCAGTGAGCCTACACAAGTGTAACAAGGTAATAGACTCATCACAAAACACACAATTTCTCATAGTGAGAACAATAGAAACAATGGCTAAAAAGGAGGAATCCTATAGACATGCTTCTACTAAAGGTTTGCTATGCAAGCAAGCATAATAAGTAAAGTACTAAAATGCAAACAAGGAACCATGTTATCATAATGTGAATGAAAACATGTCCTCATGCAAGGATACACAAATATCTACCAAACACAAGTTGGCAGGAAAATTAATTCAACACAAAAACTGCTAAGGAAACTAGTACTACTTAAACATGAAGAATCAATGGATGCATTTCAATCAAGTAATTTAAATACAACCAGAGGGTCCATGTCACAAAAACAGGAGTGAAAAACATCTATACTTGCTATAACAAAAATATCCCATTGGATAAAACAAGGTATCATTTTGCAGGGCAACTCCTATATACTAGTGGTAATAAATAGGGCATTACTAGAGGAATCAAACAACAATCCAAAAATGGAATTTTCCTATCAAGCCACACATGATTACAACCAATTACAAACAGAAGCATACCCATTTTTGTTTAGCAAAAAAATTCCCCAAAGCAAAAATACTAGGCACTTATTAGTTATAGAACTATATAAAAGAAATGCATCTAGTTTGGGGAAATAATGTTTCCACCAAAAATGCAATGACACCAGTGGGTATTCCACTAGCATAACAAAGCATTAAGAGGTCACAAAGCCTCTGGTCATACTTGACAAAAGTTAGCAAAAACCTAAACTAGCACCTAGTGCAATAACAATACTAGCAGAAAATAATAGGGTGCTTAAATAAGCAAGGCAATGCTACTCATGCTATTATTTTCACACAAGTGAAAACTTTAGGGGTCAAGTACTCATAACAACCTTATCAAAATGCTACTGGTCCTATGAATACCACACAAAAATATGTGGTTTTACAACCACAAATTCTTATGTCAAAAATTCCACACATGAGGGAATTTTTCCATAACATTCTCATAGTAATGATTAAGCTACTCATGCTTTTATACCAAATCAAATGCAAGCTAGCAGAGGTGATACTAACCAAATATAAGTATCAACAAGGTGCTGTATCTAAAAATCTCAACACAACAATCCAAGTGCTTGCACATAATTTATCACTCAAAAATACTATGCAAAATATTAACTAGAGATAAATCATATGTTAATAACAAAATCCTATTTCTTCTCAACTCAAGTCCACACAATCTAACATGCTAAAAATAGCTAAGTAACACTTAGAAAACAAGCTCACACAACTTATACATGCTAGAAAACATTATTGCAACACAAAAATATAATCACAACAATTAATTACCTAAAATGCCAAAATGGCAGAAACATGTAAAATAAAGATCTGTCCACCAAATTTTATATGAGGCTCTAAAAATTAAACCCTTCTAGGTTTGGATAGTCCTAAACATATACAAGACCATCCAATTTGGTTTGCATCAAAATTCATCTTTAATTAATTTATAAAAATCACCAAAGTGCTCTCTGGTGTTTTACCAATATGCATTCCATTTAAAAAATATTAGGAATTTGGAAGCACGGTTAATTGCTACTGTTAGTAAATTTCAAGGGCTTTCCAATGCAATTGGCCTCACTTCATTCTGAGTTGTGAAATTAAAATGGTGCTCATTTTGGTGTTTCTGGTACCTGTTGCCAAATCATTTTTCATTTCAAATCTATTCATCCAAATGTAGATCTACAAAGTGGAGGTGGTTTAGATTTAGTTTCTTTACATCTGTGAATTTTGGTTTGGCCAAATTCATCTTTTAGATTGCCTTTTTGAGCCAAAAGTAAACAGGTACATTCTGTGGAAAAATTAAAAGGAAAAATAAATGTTGTTGGGCCAGATCTGCGAACGGGCCGGCCAGATCACTTTCTACCGCGGCAGATCCCAGCCAAAGCCGCTGACCTGCGGGCCAGTAGGCCACGCGGGCAGCCACGCGGGCCAGCGCGGCTCCACCTGCCAGTTTGACCAGCCCAGCGCGGGTCCAGGGCGACTGACGCGATCGTGACGCCCTCGCGACGTCATCGCCGGCGGGGAACTGCTCCGGCGAGCTCGCAACCTGCGATTCCAGCCACCAAAACACGATTAAAACATATACAAACATTGCTCTCGTCGTGGGGAAGCTAAAGATGGCGGCCTCGTTTCCAGGGAAGGCCCCGGAGAGCGGCGGCGACGGCGACTACGCGGCGGCCGGACTCGGGGATGGCTCGGTGACGTTCAAGGACGCAAGGGAGGGGGGAAAATGTATGGGTACGTTCGCCTGCTCACCGTGAACGCGACGGAGGAGTCGGCTAGGGCGGAGAAGGCTCGAGGGCGCGGGGATCCCTCGCCGGAGTGCTCCCGGAGCCGAGGAAGAAATCGGACGGCGCGGCCACCACAGGGCATTCCGCCCCGATTCCTTCAGCGGAGAGGGCAAGCACGACGGAGGCAATGGGGACCACGGCGGCCGGCGGCGAGCTCAGCACCGGCCTAATCGACGGTGGGTGTTTTCGGCTAGGGTTTCCGGTTGAGAGGAAATATCTAGAGAGAGAGAGTGGACTCAAGGGGGTGAGAGAGGGAGCAGGTAGAGATGCACTTGAGGGGTTTTTATCTACCTAGCAAGCTTCCCTTCGAAGCAATGGGGCATGGGCAGCCATGCCCTGTACTGCTTGCTACAGGAAGAAGAAGGACAGGGATGACTAGGATTTCAAATTGGTCCCTGGGTATTTACAAGTAGGTCCTTGTGCTCTCTGAAAATGGATGTTTTTCCTAAGGAAACCAAGTCATAATTTGAAAACCCTTTGCCCAAAATTTTTACTAGTTAAGATACACAAGATATGTGAAAATTGGCTCATTTGACTAAACTTGATAATTCAAAGTTGTTCAAATTTGAATTCTTACATAAATGGACATTGAATTTATTAACCTACTTAGGAGCTTCCAAAAATGATACTTTTTGGCACACATTCCTTATTTGATGTGTTCCTTATGTGGTAGAAAATTCAAGTCATTTTGGGTTACTTCATAGAACAAACTTGTTCAAATTTCAAAAAGGTGCTGTCAAGAAAACAGGGGTTTTTGGCAACTTAAATAATTCAAAAACTTGTGCCCTTTTGGTTTTCATCCTTATTTATGATATAGAGCATGTGGTATTTATTTCATGGCATTTTGAAAAAGTTTGTAGAACAAACTTGTTCAAAATCCCAATTGTTGCTGTGGAGAAAAACCATGTTTTCAGGACTTTAATGGATTCAATTTTTGGTCTCCTCTTGTGTGTGTTCCTTATTTGATATAAGGAAGCTATGGTATGAATTTCAAATCATTTTAAGAAAGTTTCCAATAGTAACTTGTTTTAGTTTTCTGTTTCTGGGAATATTGGAATTTCTATTTAATAAGGCACTTGGCTTTTCTTTAACAATGCTTTGCCAAAATATTTATGTGACTAGAGATAACAAGTCAAAGCTCTCCAATACCTTTGTTTTTAATCTTGCAAGGTTGGAAAAACATTTGATAATATTTTGGTGAAGCATTTAAGAATGCCTCTTTTTCTGATAATCTTTTAGGGAAATTTTATTAAGTGTTTCCTCTTTCTTAATTTAGGTCTTGGAATAATATTCAACAAGTATGAGATTCATAAGATGTTTTTGGAAAACTCTTTGATAAATATTTACTTTAGAAAATATTGCCAAGGTCATTGGAACAATATGTTGAATATTTTTATCATTGGAACAATATGTTGAATATTTTTAGTTTACTGCTTTGCTATCCTTTTTAAGTTTGTTTAGTTGCACTTAAACAAACACAAACAAACATAATCAAGGTTTATTAGTCAAGCAATTAGCAAAACAACTGTGTTAACAGGTATTCCAAAATTGGGATGTGACACTTTCTTAGGCTCGTCGACATTGTATCGAGAGGCCTGGTTATGCATAGTAGGAATATCATCGGGGAAGTACGTTATCCTAGCGTCTGCCATCTCCTGGAGGATAGTTGCCTCAGCTATGCATGCTTGAATCTGATTTTGGTTCCCACATTTGGTTCGAATATACTTAAACTCTCTCTCAATACAAACTTGCCAACGGAACTGCACCGGTCCACCCAAGAGAGCCTCGTTTGTGATATGCACAACAAGATATGCCATAGAAGTAAAGAAGCCTGGCGGAAATATCGGTTCTAAGTTGCATAGCAACTCCGGCACTAGATCATGCAACTTCTGAATAATCAGGCGACATATCTGCTTAGCGTGGAGCCTGCGGAAGAAATGGCTCAACTCCGCAAGCACTCGCCACACACGGTCGGGAAGATACCCTCGAACCAGCACCGGCATCAGCCGCTCAATCCAAATATGATAGTCGTGACTCTTGAGCGTGGTGACTTTTCCCGTTGCAAGATTGACTCCCTTACTTATGTTCGAACAATAACCGTCAGGGAACATCACAACGTATTTGAGCCACATGAATGCCTCCTTCTTTTGAAGACTAGTACGGCAGAAGTCGGCATGCGGCTTGAACCAATTTTTTCGACGGTTGTTAGGAGGCTGCATGTGTAATCTCTCCCTATCACAGAGATTCTTAACATCGAATCTAGCCTTGACATTATCCTTTGACTTCTCAGGAATGTTCAACACTGTGTGAAACAGAGACTCTCCGACATTCTTTTCGGTGTGCATCACATCGATGTTATGGGGTAGTTCGGGGTCCTTGTAATATTCGAGCTGTGTCAAGCCTGCTACGTGAGTCTAGTTGTGTGTTTCACCATATAACCACATATCATGGGCCATTTCCCGGAGCAGGCACGAGAGCACGTAGCTCGGCATCAACTGCTGCACCATCGAAAGTTGGTATCTCTTTCTCTTCACGCTCAACTCTTCCCTTTTTGAAGTTCTTTTTGTCTTCTCTAAACCAATGCCTTCTTTTGAGAAACTTTCGATGCGTGTCGAACGCGGAATACTTATTACCCCATTTAGCCAAAGGAACTCAAGTCGGTTCCTACACACTAGGCATGGCCACTTACAAACTCTACACCATCCGCAGAATAAGGCGTACCCGGGCATGTCGTGCATGGAATAGTGGAACCAAACTTTCATCAAGAAGTTTCTCTTTGATGCACAGTCGTATGTCATAGTTCCGCGGTGCCAAGAGTGGTACAGATCATCCACAAGCGGCTGCATGTAGACACTCAAATTCTTCCCCGGGTATTCAGGCCCTGGAATGACCAGCGACAGGAATATGGTCTTCCTTTGCATTAGGACTCCGGGAGGGAGATTCAGCGAAATAACAAATACGGGACATCAGCTGTATGAGGCAGTCGACATACCATACGGATTGAATCCATCGGTTGCTATCGCAATTCTGACGTTTCGAGCCTCTTTTGCCTCCTAAGGGTATTTTGCATCGAAATTCTTCCATCTCTAACCATCAGATGGATGTCCCATCTTTACCCGTCCGTGCTTGTCCTCGTATCTCTTCCCCATCTTGTGCCATGTCATCTATGTGGCAGACTCCTTGTTCATGTAAAGCCACTGGATTCTTTTTATGAATGGGAGATAACAAAGAATCTTCACGGCAACTTTCGTCTGTTTTTTCTGACCATCCGCTCCCTTTACCTCATGATACCTAGAGGCTCCACACAAAGTACAGTACTTGTCATCCGCAAACTGTTGCGGAAACAAGATGCAACCTTTGGTACAACAATCTATCTTTTCATAATCCATGTTGAGCTCTCGCAAGAATTTCTCTGTCTCGTACATGCTTTTAGGCAAACAATGTCCTTCGGGCAACATGTTACCATATGTTTGAAGATGAGCTTCAAAGCATGAACGCGTGTTGCCGTACTCGCGCTTTTTGGCTAGTACTTGCGAGATGGCATCGAGCTGAGAAATACTTACACCCTCTACAGAGGTCTCTCAGTCGTTTCCATCATCTGAAAGTAGGCCTTCGTGGTAGGCCCCGGTTCCTCGGGTTCACACGGTTCCTCTTGTTCACACGGTTCCTCCGGTTCCTCGTGTGAAGGTGGCGAATCTGGCATGTAGGAATCACGGAGATCATTTAGAAAATTTCTAATCCCATCGTCCTCCTTGCCGTTGATCCGCTGCCGCATCACCCTTCCACTGTCACGTTCGTATTCAGCAAAGTCGACCGTCGTGACGAAGCCCGGCATATACCCATAATACCAAAGATGTTTTCTCATATCGTCTTTTCTCTTACGTTGACGCTTGCTGCAATGACTACAAGGGAAAAATGGACAAAGTCCTGCCTTTGAACCACGCGCTAACTCCTTCACTAAGAAATACATATTCCATACCCACTCATCGGACCTTTCAATCGCACTAATTCGGCCACTGTATATCCACCCATTATCAGCCATTCTCTGCTTTATTTCGGAGCCAAACAACATACATAGCATTAAATTAATTGCATCATAGTATTTTTTTTTCTAGCGTGTAAAATGAAGCATCAACCTACATCTCTAATAGGTAAGGGCCCTAGCAGCCGCCGGATCCGTAGATTGAGTACGTTCTCCGTGCTCTACCCCGATCTGAGACAGAATTTCGGCAGCACCTCCCCGCTTCTCTCCCGATACACGTCTCGGGAAAAAGCCGAGAGGATGTGCATAGGGAGAACAATTGGGAGGCGCTACCGAAATCCTGACCCAGACTGTAGCAGAACATGGAGAATGTACCCAACTACGCATCCGCCGACTGTCCCGTAAATGCCGCAAGCGTTACGGTTCAAAATATGCCTACCTCTAATGCATATTTATCTTCGTAACGCTTGCGGACGGGAAATTACACCTAGGTAATGCGACAAAAATTAATGCGAGGGAGAAGACGGAGTTCTAGCTCACCCTCGACGGTAGAGGAAGTAGTCGAACGACGGCGTGATGACCGGGTCGGGGTGTGGCGTGGCGACTCCAGACAACGGCGGCGGGGTCGAGAGTGTGGCGTGGCGGCTCCAGACAATGCCGGCGGGGTCAAGAGCGTGGCGAGGCGGTGTAGGTGGTCGACGGCGTGGCGGCTCCAATCTCTTGTAACAAATAAGTTAACATCATTAACTAAATTAACATCCCTAATCTAAAATAGGACTATCAACTAGAATAATTGTAACTCTAATATTAACCTGGTAGTATCAACTAAAATAATTCTAACCCTAATACTAACCTAGTAATAGCAACTAGATTAACTTCAGACTAAAAAAATAGCTACTAAAATTTATCTAACCTAAAATTTTCCTAAACTAAATTTTTTCTAACCTGAGATTTTCTAACTAATCTAACTACCACAACTACTAGGAACTAATTTAACTAACATAACTACCAATTTAACTAACAACTAAGTAACAAATTTATAAAAAAATCATCTCACTGTCTCTCTCCCGCGAGAGAGGGAGTTCACTCCCGAGCTCACTTGCGGCTGAGGGGGAAGGCAGAGCAGAGGGGTGGACGGGGCAGTGGGCGCCCGGCTCACTTGCGGACCTTGCCGCCAGCGGACGCGTGGGCGCCAGAGGGCGGAGCAGAGGGGCGGGGCAGTGGGCGCCCGCCTCACTTGTGGACCTCGCCGTCGGCGGGCGCGTGGGCACTGGAGGGCGGGGCATAGGGGCGGGTCCGGGAGTGGTAGCAGCTGTGGACGGCCGGGGAGGAGGAGGCAGCGAGTTGGCGGCGGGCGGAGGCGGTGGAGCGGCGGCGGTTGGATGCGGTGCGCGGGGGGGGGGGAGGGGAATGGGAAGAGCTCGACGGTACCACGTTGTTGCTGACACCGGTGAAGCGCCAGCACCACCGTTAGTGGCATCAACCTTCCGAAGGTCCTCTTTATCCTACTGGATTGATAACCCTGGTTCTTAACTAAGGGGAAAACTCCTACCGATGTGCTCATCACACGCTCCTCTTGGGGTTCCCAACAAAACATAGCAAGGATATTTCTGGCGACGTTGCCGGGGAGAAGGAAGTCTTCTGGCTAGGGGAGTCTCTCACTCTCAACCTTTTTATTGTGTTTATTGTCTTGTTTTTATTTCTATATTAAAAACACAAAAAAATTAGTTTACTTTATAGCTGTTATTTATTTGCTTGCTGTTATTTTTGCTCTTTCCGATCTTAGTTAAATCTCTAATCATGATTCTACCCAATTTTACCTTGAAATACGTACCAATAGGTAGCGGTGATATAATTGGGAAAGATAATATTGGAGAATTTGTTTAATTATGTTAGTAAACATGAAGAATTTGAGGATAGATCCTTAGCTGAACTTGCTCTAGATTATGAAACTGCTGCAGCATCTCTAGTTCGTATGCTAGAATATAGGTTTGTTAACCTTAATCCCATAATACAACAAATGTTCCTCAACCTTGATAGCATTAAGGATAGCGAAAATAAAGAATTTATCCTAGAAACTTTGTTTAAAGTATTTGTTGATGTTACTATTGAGGCTAGAAAAGTTTTTAATCGATTTGAGATGCTAGGCTCATGTGTTGATGTTAATAGCACACCGGTAAAGCCAACGATAAAGAAATTAAAATACCAATACCCTTTAAATTGGTGGGAATGCATGAAACTCTAGAAAATAATTTTGATTGGATTGTTCCTGAAAACCCATTTGATGAAAGTAGTGTGCCTAAAAGTGCTGATAAAGGGACATCTAAAACTTCTATAGATGAAATACCATTCATTGTTGAGGATATTTCTAAGATTAATTTGTATGCTTCTTCACTTGAAAATACTTGAGTTGATCTTTTATGCCTAGCTGAAAGGCGTTAAAGAAAAGCGCTACTGGGAGACAACCCATATTATTTTTCTGTTTTCATTCAGTTTTACTTTGTTTTCTTTTGTGTGCTTTGCACCTGGGTGTTTTCTATTTCCTTAGAAACCCCTTTGTATCTTTTCTTTTGTGTTTTTGTTGAGCCAAGTAAAGCCTCTAGTGGAAAGTTGACACTATATTTCGGATTTCTCCACAGGAAACAGATTTCTGCTGTCCACTGTTAATTACGTATAAAATCACAGAAAATTCGAAATGACCTGAGATTTTTTGTTCTTAATCCTGGGATATATACCAAACTTTTCTGAGTTGACCACTTTTTTATTTGAGCAACAGAAGATTTTCGAAAAAATCGATCTCTACCTGCTGTTCTGTTTTGACAGATTTCTGCCAATTATTGCATTTGCATCGTAATCTCTTTCTTTTGGTGTTCTTTTGAGAAAAAGAGTTTAAAAAAAGGTGTGACAGTAGCTAATGTGTTTTTGAGTGCTATTATTCTGTTGAAACTGAACCATGTGAATTTATTATTTCGATTGCACTAACGGTGCTAATGAAGATTATGAGAATTTTGGTGTGAAGGAAGTTTTCAAGGGTCAAGAGAAGAGGATGATATGATGTGATCAAGAAGAGTGAAAATCCTAAGCTTGGGGATGCCCCGGTGGTACATCACAGAAAATTCCAAGAAGAATAAAGCTTCTAATCTTGGGGATGCCCAAGGCATCCCCTTCTTCATCAACAAATTATCAGGTCACTTCTAGTGAAACTATATTTTTATTCGGTCACACCTTATGTGCTTTACTTGGAGCGTATTTTTTTCAGTTTGTTTTTATTTTCATAATAATCTTGGTTGGACCCCAGCATTCTTTTATTGGAGAGTGACACGCTCGCTTTTTTCATGAGAATACGTTGTATTCTTAGTCTCTGTCTGGCTGCTGCATTTAATTAGCTCCTGTTTTGCATGCATCTATTATTAGAGATGTTAGTTTTAGTAGCATTATATGATTAATCTCATGTTTTCCTATATCATAAAGAGTATTTTGGTTAAAACATATCTTGTATGGTGCTTGTTAGAAAATAAAAACTGCTGCTTGATGTAGAATTCATAACAGTACTAGTAGAAGCTTGTATAGACTGTGGCTAGAAATTTTTCATGCCATGCTAACTGTTATTTTAGTTTTAAATCCTTGTGGTTATTGAGTAGCATGAATAGCCTTAAATACCTGAGAGCTTTTAATATGTCTTGAAAGATTCATGAGTTGTTCTTGTCATAGTAAAGCATCAATATATGGTATTCTCTTTCAAATGTTTTATTTGGTTGACTTGGCGCATGCTCACACCATGTTTATGACTACAAACCAGTCACGAATAGCCTCCATGGCCACTTAGTTTTTAAACTTCTGATACCGCTTATGCTTTAATTAATGATGCTTATGTCGCTATGCATGATTATGGCTCTTATGCTCTGTTGATTTGTCGCTCCCGGTCTTTTGCTAGCCTCCACCTGTACTGAGTATGGAATTCTACTCGTGCATCCAACCTCCTTAAACCAAAGTTTTCCCATTGTGTACACCATACCTACCTACATGTGGTATTTAACTGCCACTCCAAGTAAATTGCTCATGTGTTACCTTTAAAACCTTCAAAATTATTCCTGTTTTGTGTTCTTGTTTTTGCTCATGAGGACGTCAATAGAGAATCTTTATCTCAGTTGTTGATTGGATTTCACACCCTAGACTAGTGGCTTCATCCGCTTATCCAAATGATAGAAGAGCTGACAGCAGGGTGACCAGCCCCAAATTAATACAAACAAATTCTCTTCACTATTTTTGCCCCTGATTTATCAGTCAAAGCATAATTGTGTAAACAAAAGAGAAATAGGGATGACCTTCTACACCAATTGCGTCCTTCACCATGGGAGCCGCTCTTGTGAATCCAGTTGGCTTGTGACGTACTATATTGTATGTTTACCATTCGTTGACATTAGTATACATCTCTCCTAAAAAATAGACAGTCCTCCACGGTGTCAAACTTTTAATACCTCTGTTTAATAAAAATAAATAGCTCTAGCACATGAGTGATCCTTGCTTCCCTCTGCGAAGGTCTTTTTCTTTTACTTTTATGTTGAGTCTCCATCTTCTAACCTTATGCACAACTGAGAGAGCGTTTTTCCATTCTGAGTTCTATGTGCATTTGTCCCATAAACATCAATAATTACTTCATGATGTGATATAATTTATTCTTAAATTATTTGTTCTAGTCTTTCTCATGAACTTTGAAAGTGTCCTGGTATTTATGTTTTGTCCCACTCTTAAGGACTAGTGAAATACCACTTTTCCATGCTTTCTCTATACCTGAAACAAACGTTTATCTTTCTTTGCATTATTATCCATGATCCTTTATTTAAGATACTCTTCATGGTGCAAAGTGATTGCTATGCTTTATTATTAAATTTCTATTTATCATGTTTGTGTTTGAAGTTCTATGATCTCAGCGTACATATGCTTTTACATTTTAATGATCAAGATTATGATAGTAGCATGTTACCTCAGAAATTATTGTTTTATCGTTTACCTACGCGAGGACGAGTAGGAACTAATCTTGGGGATGCTTGATACGTCTCCAACGTATCTATAATTTCTGATGCTCCATGATCATATTATGCCAATTGCTACATGTTTTCTCCCATATTTATAGCATTTATTTACGTTTTCCGGGACTAACCTATTAACAAGATGCCAAGTCCAGTTCCCTGTTTTCTGCTGTTTTTGGTTTCAGAAAAGTTGTTCTAGAAACATTCTCGGAATTGAACCCCACAAAGCCCGAAGTGCCTATTTTGCCCGGAAGCATCCAAAACACCGAAGAGGAGTCGAAGACGGGCACCAGGGGGCCACACCATAGGGTGGCGCGGCCTCCCCGCTGGCCGGCCAACTATGGGTGTGGGCCCCCTGGCCTCCACCGCCTTTTCCCTTTCGCCTATTTATTCCCCCCGGATGGAAAACCCTAAGCACCTGATAAAAATTCATCGAAAAGTTCCGCCGCCACCATCGTCGTCAATCCTAGATCAGGAGGGTTCTGGAGATGTCTCCCGGCACCCTGCCGGAGAGGAAATCATCACCGGAGGCTTCTACATCACCATGCCTGCCTCCGGAGTGATGCGTGAGTAGTTCTTCCGTGGACTACGGGTCCATAGAAGTAGCTAGATGGTTGTCTTCTCCTCATATGCCTCCACGTTTAGATCTCGTGAACTGCCTATCATGATCGAGATTGATCTTATGTAATTCTATATGCTATGTTTGCTGGGATCCGATGAATATTGACCTTATGCCAAGTTGATTATAGTCTTTATTGCATATGCTATTTGTGATCTTGCATGCTTTCCGTTGCTAAGTGGTTGCTCTGGCCAATTAGTTGCTAGTGACTCCAAGAGGGAGTATTTATGCTAGATAGTGGGTTCATGCCTCCTTCTCGCCTGTGCTCGAGTGACAGAAACGTGACGGGGGAGGATGTGATGTTTCCACTAGGGAGAAAACAGCGGTGAGAGTGCCCACGTGTACAATCATTGCTTACATTACACACATTGTTTAATGCAATTATCTGTTGCTTGCAACTTAATACCTAAGGGGGTTCAGATGATAACCTGAGGGTGGATTATTAGTCATAGATGCAGATGGATTTTGGTCTATGTATTTTGTTGTAATGCCCGCACTAAATATCATAGTAGTCATCATGTTATATTGTGCACTACGGTGCAACCTCTATTTGTCAATTGGCCAGTTGTAATTTGTTCACCCAACATGTTATTTTTATGGAGAGACACCACTAGTGAACCTATGAACTCCGGTCCATTTTCCACACTGTTAACAAACCACACCAATCTGCTGATCTCTTTACTTACTGCAAGCATACACTGTTTTCCACACTATACGTCTAATCTTTGTTTTCAGCCAGACCGGTGAGGACAACCTAACTCTACCGTTGGGGCAAAGTATTTTGGTTGTGTTGTGTGCAGGTTCCACGTTGTTGCTGACACCGGTGAAGCACCAACACCACCGTCAGTGGCATCAACCTTCTGAAGGTCCTCTTTCTCCTACTAGATTGATAACCCTAGTTCTTAACTAAGGGTAAAACTCCTACTGTTGTGCTCGTCACACCCTTCTCTTGGGGTTCCCACAACAGTCGCATTTGATTTCTTGGTCCCCATGGGCTGTCCCTCCGAGTTGGAAACATCAACGGCATCGGTGAAACCGACACTCGCGAATGACTTATGATGTGTCTTCCACTTCACGCAATCTTGGAGTAACTTGAAGCAATGCATCAAGCCGAACTCTTTGTCCTTGTTGATCCCCCGACACAAGGCTATCGTATCGATGAGCTAGCAAAAACAATAGGCGTTAATACATAGCCGCCGCGCCAAATCGAACTTTATATCGGTGAGGACATAACTTACTTAGATTGTTGATGTTCTTCCCAATCTCATTTCTTTCGCGGATGTTATCAAGACATCCGTGAAACTACTTGACAAACTTTTGGATGGCACGCCACCTATGCTCAATGGCGCCTTGGTTGCGTTCCATGAACACCTTCTAGTAGTCCTTAGTGAACTTGCGCTCATCAAAATCAGCCTTGACTCTCTTCCAATATTAGGATCCACTTGTTTGATTGGCATAAGTGATTGGTTTCCCGGTCACGACCCTTCCAAGACTCCACCAAGCACTCCTCCTCTTTCGACGTCTAACAAATGCCATAGTTCTGCATGAGCTTTTTCTTCACAGGTTCAGCATCGACACCGTTGCCTGCGGCTTGATCGTCCAACCGCTCTCCCTCCTCGTCATCCTCATCTTCTTCATCGTTGTCGTACTCCCCTTCGGTTTCTCCTTCGACTGTGCGCTGTCATTTATCATGGTATGCATGATCTCTATGTTCTCCTATGGACATAAAACACAATACCGGAAATCATTACTCGTCTATGGACATAAAACACAATGTGTCCGTACCTGGTTGACGATAAAGAAATATTGTGGCATTTAGTCGACCATGTTGCTTGCATCTGGGCTGAATGACAAGCTACGACCGGCCTAGGTTTGGTATTCTACCCCCGAACACACCAGATGAACTTTAACTCCATAATAGGGCTGACGAACCCATGTATGACTCCTTGAGGTCAAGGGTGAGGCCGTTGATGCCGCACTGTTGGAGCAAGGAGAAGACGACATTTGGTTCAAAGCCGCAATGCTCATTGTCTCCAAACTTGGAGGAGGAGAACCTAGATCGAGGCATGGCGGTGGCACTTACTTGGTACCATGATGTATTCGATGGGAGGCATTGCCATTCCTCTAACGGATGACCGGCGTGATACCCTCCCGGATTGCTCCCAATGAGAAGCCTTGGTTCAAGGCGGCAAGGTTTGATGCCGTCATGGTCTCCTGCTTTTGCTTCGCCTTCCTGGAGTGCCGCCTGCTACACTATTCCATGCCTATCCGCCGCTAGAGAACATCTTACTTCCAATCCACATCTGACATCTCTTCCAACCGCGGTCGGGTGGGCAAGGCTTGGTCATGCTCGTCTCCTTCACCTTGGTCCAAAAAATTCCGAGTGTCATTCCCAGCTCCTTCACCTTGGATGCGCGCTGCTTGAGAGCTCCGGTCATGCGCAATGCCATGGTTACGAGGGCGAAGGGAGGTGAAAGAGGCGGGAACGAGAGCAACGGAGGGGCATGGCGGGATAAATTAAGTTGTGGGAGGTGAGGTTGGGTTTTTGGATTATGTTTCTCTCAATGACAGGGGTGTGATACTTTTGATCCGGATTTATGAATGTAGTATGTGTATTTTTTTCCTAGTGACCCTAGGTTTATGGAACTGGGACGTAGGTGCTTGATAAGGAAAATTTATCAAACCCATAGAAAACTTAATCAATTTTTGTTTTAGTGGACCAATATTATTTATTTTAAAAGTGTTTGTGATTAATGGATTTAAATAGGCTAGGGCTTAAGGTTTCACCTAGAGCATTGCATTAGTAAACATGGGATAAATAAGGTAAAATGCAAACAATTAGTGTAATTGAGTCATATGTTATTAGATGTATATAGTAAATGCATCAATAAGCCACTATGGCCCTGAGCACATGTTACCATAGAGTAATTCATCCAAGCGATAGCCTTTTAATCCATCTCGTGTGGTTTCCTTTGTATTAAGAATAAACATACGCAAACATTAAGCATCGTGACATCATTGTTGATCCTAAGAGGTCCACTTTCAGCATATGTACTACTCCTACTCTCACAGAGTTTCACTCGTGAGACTTTTGTTTCTCTATCATCCTACCTCTACCTTGATCACTCTTCGGGTCTTCATTAACTGACAATTCTAGGAGCGAGGTATAGATATAGAAGCACAAACAAATAACATATTAAAATCCCATAAATAAGATAAAGCACATAGCTTCGAGGTTAGTCCTCAGCCCTTGGACCTAAGTGGACTACTCGCACATCACAATCAGATAGTTAATCAAAAACATTGTGAAAATAGTACTTGAATTGAATAGATAAATAGTTCTTACAACGTTGTGAATTGCGATGAGATCTAGATTACAAGGTAGTATGACTATGACTATGGTGCTGGAGATAACAGTGGAGCGTTAATCGAGACGGCACTTCGTGGCGGTCAAGGATGATTTTCTCGGCTCTCCTCTGGGTGCTGTTTCCTCTCCTTCATATAGGTAGCGAATGGAATTAGGTTTTCGGGGGTCTTCCTTCGCAAATTAGCTCTGGACCCTTTGATGACTTTGAGTCCGTTTGATCAAACGGTTAGGATGGCCCTTGGTACGGTGAGTGGTATGGTCACATGTGACTGTACAAGTGGTCGTTAGAGCCTATTCGTGTGCATCTTTAATTGATTCTGCAACCTTGATCATTTCATTTCTTCTAGTATTGATTTCCGGCGATTTCCATGTCCAAACTATGCAAAAATAATGAAACGGTGATTTGCAATTATCTTGCACATTAGTGATTAGTTGCAGGTTTAGAGTAATATCTCAATCATTTTCATGACAAAGATATGGTTTAAACATAAATAAAGATACGTATGTTTTGGACGCATCAAGATCCCCAAGCTTAAACCTTGATCATTCTGAGCAAGTAACGAAATCATAAGGAACTCAGTGTTTAAACCGAACCAACGAGAAGTTTACTTCACTTACAATAGATAGTCTGATGGCTCACTCTTTCTTCAGCTGAAACTTAATAGAGACAGTATAACAACAAAGTGTCATAACAGTTTCGGTAAGCCAAGACAAATAAAATAAACCTCATATTAATAGAGATATTTGGAACTATGACAATTGTTCTACTTATTGTAGAAAACACTTGTCTTCCAAGGGACAGTTAGAAAGATTAAATTGATCATATTAAGAATGTGAGAGCATGTTCAAACAAGCATAGCTTAAGGGTAACTCACTAAAAAAACACTGAGATAAAATAAATGCCTCTATAATGCACTCTTCTTTTCATTAACTTTTAAGAATAGTCACTTTAATAGTAATAAGAACATGCCAAAAATTCGTATATGTTTGATCAATATTGTGATGGAAATATTAGGCTGCAACAAAAGATGTCACAACTGAGATACACTCATGACAGTGTATACGAGGTTTCCCTTGGTTGTTTGATTTCTCAAGACTTGGAGCAGTATCCAGCCTACTTAGGAGCACACACCCATGAGAGTACTAATAATTTTACCCATTATAACATTGTTGTCACAAATGTTTAAATAAAATCATAGTCGATATCCGAGATTAACTCTGTTAGATCGTTCATAGGCTAGCGGAGTTGTCAGCATCCCATGGGTGCAACAAAAGTGTAGAGACACACATAAAGAAATATCAATTACTATGATTAACATGGCAAACTTTGGCATGAATTCACTTACCACTAAGAATATGTTATATTGGACAAATGTCTTCAAAGGCAATATTCGAGTTAAATAAAATTAAATACTATGTTTTTGATTACCTCTTAAACTACACTCTTCAAAAAAAATCTTCAACACCCAAGCCTTCATGTATAGACTTTTTCTCATCATTATATTTATGTAATTTAGTACTTTGGTACCACATGGTTCACTATAAGAAAATAGAGTAACTTCAACAATACCAAATAACCACGTGAATAAGAATCTTACTCTATCTATCAAGACTTGCTTCCCACACGCATATAATAATTTGACACCACTACTCATATAAGCAGTCAACTTCAAAAAGTGGGAATCACAAGACATACACCATGTTAATGAAATATTCCTCTCTTCCTTAGGACATGTTTCTTCAAAACTCATGGTTGACCACTCTTTTGCAAATGATTATAATCACAAGACATACGCCATGTTAATGAAATATTCCTCTCTTCCTTAGGACGTGTTTCTTCAAAACTCATGGTTGACCACTCTTTTGCAAATGATTATAGTGACAATGGGAACGTCTAGAGAGTAGTGATAAAAAAACAAATATTTTTGTGTTTTTCTATAAAGGTTTTTAGAATAGAAAATTGGTAACGAAAGCAAAGGTAACGAAGATGAAAACAAACTGAAATGAAAACAGAAACAAAACATTGGAGGCTACTCCAATGTAAGTGATAAAACACAACCTCAAAAATAAAAGGAAATAAAAGATGACTCGTCACCACCTCTAGATGTAGATGTGTCAACAACCTCCCAAGCTTAAACTTCTGTAACATGGAAGATCATTGTGGTGGTGGGTGCAAAATATTGGGGCACCAAGAATCACCCCAAGAATAAAAATTATTCGCAAGATTAAGAGAAGTGTTACGGAATTGGTTGCGAGGTTGTTGAAAGTAAAGTACGGGCACCTAGAGGGGGGTGAATAGGTGCTATGACCAATTTTAATTTTTCTTTTGATTTAGGCTTGACACAAAGGTAAATTCTCTAGATAATGCAACTACGGTGAATTTACCTATATGACAAGGATAATGATAAACACAATGCAAGCAATAAGTAAAGGGAGTGAGGGAACGAGGTAACCAAAGTGAAGCACATGGAGACACGATGTATTCCCGAGTTCCTCCTTGTTAGGGGAGTACGTCTCATTGGAGGGGTGTGAACTCGCCACGAAGGCCTACTCAAAGCCACAAAGGCCTCACCCTATTCTCCGATGAACTCCGCCACAAAGATCTAGTTCACCTTCCATTATTGAACCCCTTTGAGGCGGGGATCGAGTCCTTTAATTATAAACAACTTGGGGCACACACCCACAACCAAATTGGGGGCTCCCAACTCTTCTTGAATCACAAACAGGAACAAGATGCCTAGGTTCTCCACAAGAGGAAACCCTAGGCTAGATCCCTCTAGCTAGAGAGGGCGAAATCAAGAATGAGTCGGTAAAGATGTAGATCCGGGTCTTCTCCTCCAATCCTCCAAGTATCAACGAGTTTGGGTGGAGGGATTGGGAGAGATCTAGCTTTTGGAGGCTCAATAAATGCTTGTCTTAAATGCTGGAACGAGCAACCCTTTGGAGAAGAAGGGGATGGGGTATTTATAGCCCCATCCCAAAACTAGCCATTTTGACCCTTTTCGTGCCTGGCGGTACTACCGCTACCTGTGTGTATCCGGGCGGTACTGGAGAGCCCTAGACGTTGGGTGCAGGCGGTACTGCCACTGAAGTACCGTGGTACTCCAGCAGCGGTACTACCACGAGTACGCCACGGTACTACCGCTGGCCACCCACTTTGAATAAATTTGAAGTGGCTGGCGGTAGTACCGAGCCACTACCGCTCTAGTACCATGGGATATAGAGGGGAAAATCCTAGCCAGCGGTAGAAGGGCCGGTACTGGGGGCGGTACTACCGCCACCCGTTACCGGTACTACCGCTGAGCAAGGATTTGCTCAAGATTAAAAAGAATCCAACGGTACTACCGAGCCACTACCGCTTCAGTACCGCTGGAGGCAGTACGCAATTTCCTCCTGGCGGTACTTCTGGCGGTACTGGGCGCGGTACTACCGCTCCCTGTGCAGAGCGGTACTACCGCTGCCATGCCCGGTACTACCGCTGGACCAAGATAATCTTGTTGGCTTTGTCTTGTAGTTCTCTTCACCTTTTTGGCGTCTAGTTGATTTAACCTGAAATACTTGACGCACTGTTAGAAGCTTAGTGGTGTTGTTATCAACTCCAAAACCTAAGAGAGATCAAAGATGCAAAATGCACTTTCAATCTCCCCCTTTTTGGAGATTGATGACAACACAACTAAGAGAGGTACAACGAGTTTGGACGAGCACTTCGAGAGAGTGATACATAATAAAAATTTGCTTATGAGGTAAACTTTGGTCTCTTTTAGTAAGTGTGCTCCCCCTAACTCTTTGAAACCTAGCAAGGGTACAAGAAATATAATGACATGAATGCTTGCTTAATGAAATAAGATAATAGCCATAAAACCAAATGGTTCCAACACACAAATTTAACACACCAAATAGTTCAACACAGGCACACGATAACGACACAAAGTTTTGACAAAACACAAACCCAAGCAAATGCAACGATCCTAATAGAACTCTCCCCCCTTTGGCATCAAGGCACCAAAAAGGGAAGAGGCGATGCTAACGTCCCTGGAGGTCACTCGCCGGGGCTAGAGGCACTAGTAGGGCTGTGAAGATGACGCTCATCCTCCGAGTCCACATCTTCAACCTCCTCGTCAGTATCACCACGAGTCCAAGGCTCGTGAGAAGTAGTGGCATCATCTATAAGCTCGGGATCAATCCACTTATTGCCTTTCTTTGACTTCCACTCCCTGGAAACTGTGATCCTGTCCTCAGACCCAGCACGAACTGGCACCCCCAGATGGGCAAACCTGTCACGTGTCAGCTGTCTCTCCTTCTTGCTACGGACATGAGCAAGATATGCCTGATCCTCCATGTCAACCTGGCAACAGAAGATCTTCTTCAATGTAGAAGACATCCAGTTGCGAAAGCCATCCTTGTGAGCCCTCCCCTGCATCTCAAAATCCGAGTCACTCGAGCCATCAGTGTCCGGACCAAGATCATCCAGACCAAGTAGAGGAGTAGCATGATTCTTGATGCGAAGGTCCTTGATAGCATGAGTCTTCAGCTCCCGATCATTATCCAACAGAGGATCAGCAAGCTTGGCGTTGCACCAAGTAGTGGAGATGAGTTTATAGACCAAAGCTGCAAAGACTGACACTCTCCTCCTCATGATGCAATTGTACATCTCATTCCAAAGGATATCCATGATATCAAGCCTCATACCATCACCACGATGCCTGTGAGAGTAAACCATCAAGTCAACAAGTGAGCCATGGATCTGATCAAAGTTTCCCACTTGAGGAGTCAATGTGTTCCGGAAGATCTTGTGGAGAATATCATATACAGGCAGCAGATTCTTGGACTGTCCAACCACAGCCCGTCCAGGAATGTAAAGATCATAAAGCTCAGTGAGAGACATGGGCTTCTCCGGATATGGAAGCCTGAAGAAGATGGTGTGAAAGTCAGAATCAGGAGTCTCTCCATAGTCCTTCAAGCCCAGAATAGTAGCAAACTCACTCTAGGACGCAGAAAACTTCTGATCCTTAGTCATCCAGGTGATCTTCCTCTCATCTGTGTGAAAGTACAACGTGGCATAAAACTGGCCCACTAGGTTCTCATCATAGTCTTCATTGATTTCCATGAAGTCCAGGAGCCCAAGTTCTTCACACATATCCAAGGCTTCACCAAAGTAATCCATCTTAGCTCTCGTGTGTGCAACATTGATAGAGAATTGAGTAACCACTTAGAAGATTCTCTCCTGAAACCTAGTCCAGAAACACTCATTGGCTCGAGCTTCCCTAGGATGATTGTACGGATTGGTCCTCGTTTCCCTTCTGAACTGTTCATCTGGCATATTGGGGAGGGCCTTGTCACGAGCTGCTTTAGACTTCATATTGATATACTTCTGCCTCCTAGTCAAGTTTCCCTTAGCCGCACGCTTGCGACCTCCACCCTTTGAGCCACTAGCACCTGCTCCTAAGAAAGAAAATAGGTGGATAGCACAAGATAAGTGAAAATTCAATCAAAACGATCTGCGAGAGGGAATAAAACTAGGACTCTAAGGGTTTTAGGCTCCAGGCAGCGGTAGTACCGCTTGGGGGCCACGGTAGTACCGCTGTTTCTAGCGGTTCCAGCCATAGCGGTAGTACCGCTGGTGACAGCGGTAGTACCGCTGCTGGCGGATTCAACCATGGCGCCCAAAGGAACTACCAATCCCATCTCGAGTCAAATAACCTAGAGAGTGCTAACAGGATTTCATCTACAAATGGAAACACACCGAACTATCCCTAGACTAGGAGATCTCTAGACCCTATGAATCATCATCTCTCAAGATTGCTCAAGGGAGAGAGATAGGAGGGGTACCGGAGCTCATCGTCGTGGAGGGGGAGTTGGGGATGGTCCCCGAGCATTCTCTGGCGAGAGAGGGGCATTCAACGGCCGGGGAGAGCCCTCCTTGGTGACCGGGAGTCTTGGCGGTGGCGTGATCTGTAGTGGGGAGGAGATGGGGGAAAATGGGGGTTATGAGGTAACCCCCCCCTGTTCCCAGATCTCTTTTATCCCCTCATATTTTACCGCAGCGGTAGTACTGCCACGCTCAGCGGTAGTACCGCCCACTGGTACTACCTGGGCCAAGGGGTAGTACCGCTGCCGAGTCTGCGCTGGGCACAAACTTCTGCAGCGGTAGTACCGATCATGTCCAGCGGTAGTGCCGTGCGCTGGGTACTACTGACAGTTACAGCGGTAGTACCGCTAGCCAAAATTTCATTTCACCAAGGGATCAAAAAGATTGAAAAATTCAGAGAGAGAAATGTCTTAGGGGGAACTGTTTGGGCTTGGGATTAGAACACGAGCTGAGATGGTACTACACACTCCAAATTTTTGCAAACAAACTCAAAAACAAATAAGGAAAAGAGGGAGTGTGATTCCCAAACCAACACGAACACAACAAAAACACAAACCAACATAACGAAAACACCACTATGAAAACAAAACACGAACCAACTCTTCAAGAGAAGAGGTTGGTGGCCTAAGCCACCATGTAAGTGATCATGGTATGTAACCGCGAAGATATATCTTGGGTACATTGCCAATTCTCAACATTGAAGCTCACAATTCAACATTAGAAAAGGAGAGATAACAATGAGTATTTTCTTTGGGCATAATGGGGGGGAGAGAGAACCCAATGTGTTAGGATAACACTCCCCCTATGTCCATGCCTACACCTAAACTCGAACACGTTTCATCGATAGGGGTGTGTGCAAGATCCTCAAGTCAAACTCCTAGAATCAATGACATTTAGTTCATTCCTCAAGAACAAGAATCTTGCATCATCAAGTGGCTTCGTGAAAATATCCGCAAGATTGTCCTTGGTGGGAACATAAGATAGTGCAATATCCCCTCTTGCCACATGGTCAAGGATGAAATGGTAGCGAATCTCAATGTGCTTCGTTCTTGTATGTTGCACGTGATTGTATGCAATCTTGGTGGCACTTTCATTGTCACACAAAAGAGGCACCTTATTCAAATGAACTCCATATTCGTTGAGAGTTTGCCTCATCCATAGCAATTGAGTGCAAGCACTTGCGGCGGCTACATACTTGGCTTCGGCGGTGGAGAGAGATATGCAATTTTGCTTCTTGGAGGACCAAGTCACCAAGGACCTACTAAGAAATTGGGAAGCCCCGGAAGTGGACTTCCCATCATCTTGATCACCCGCCAATCGGAATCCGTGTAGCCCTTGAGAGAAAATTGTGCCCCCTTTGGGTACCACAAACCAAATCTTGGGGTATGAACCAAATGAAAGATCCTATGGACCGCCACTAAGTGGCTATCCTTAGGAGCCGCTTGATACCTTGCACACACACCTACACTCAAAACAATATCGGGCCTAGATGCACAAAGATAGAGCAAAGAACCAATCATAGAACGATACAACTTTTGATCCACATCTTTACCCTTTGGATTACGAGATAGGTGGCACTTGACTTGCATAGGGGATGTCTTGATCTTAGCATCTTGGAAGTTAAACCTCTTGATCATATCTTGGGTATACTTGGCTTGAGAAATGAAAGTCCCATGAGCCAATTGCTTGATCTCAAAGCCAAGAAAGAATTTAAGCTCACCCATCATAGACATCTCGAACCTGTCAGTCATAAGCTTAGAGAACTCATCATTGAAAGCTTGGTTAGTTGAGCCAAAGATAATATCGTCCACATAGAGTTGGCATACGAAAAGCTCTCCCTTTACTCTCTTGGTGAAGAGAGTGGGGTCAATCTTCCCAACTTCAAAACCACGATCATATAACAACTCCCTAAGGTGCTCATACCAAGCAAGAGGTGCTTGTTTGAGACCATAGAGAGCCTTGTCAAGTTTGTAAACGTGGTTAGGAAAGTTGAGATTCTCGAACCCCGGGGGTTGCTTCACATATACTTCCTCCTTTAGTGGACCATTTAAGAAAGAACTTTTCACATCCATTTGTTGCAACTTGAAATTATGAGAAGAAGCATAAGCAAGGAGGATACGGATGAACTCAAGGCGAGCCACGGGTGCGTAGGTTTCATCAAAGTCAATGCCTTCAACTTGAGTGTAACCTTGAGCAACCAATCTAGCCTTGTTCCTTATGAAAATTCCATGCTCATCTTGGTTGTTCTTGAAAATCCACTTAGTGACAATAACATTGTGGCAATCTTTGGGCTTCTCAACTAATCTCCAAACTTTGTTGCGCTCAAAGTTATTGAGCTTATCATGCATTGCTTCAACCCAATCGGGGTCCTCAAGAGCTTCAAACACTTTCTTCGGTTCCACCATAGAGATATGAGCTTGATGCTCACTAAAGTGTGCCAATTGCTTTCTTGTGGATCTTCTAGATTGAATATCCTCCAAGACCTTGTTGTCTTGGGTATCAATTTGTTTCAAAGATCTTCTTATCCTTTTGACACGACGGGCTTCGATCTCCGCATTATTGCGCGGAGGGATCACTGGATCATCTTGATCATTTGGGTCCCCATCTTGACAAACTTGGCATTGATCATCATCGTCATCATCAACAACAATATCTTCAACACTAGATTCAACTTGAGGAGGGGATGAAGAGGATGGTTGATCTTGGCCTTGACCTTGACTCGCATTAGTGAGAGGAGTGGGTAAGACTTGCATAGTGTCTTGGTCAATAAGAGGAGGGTCTTCAACATGTTCTTGGTTAGGTGTAACACTTGGCTCCTTGGCTTGTTCTTCTATTGTAGAGGTGGGCTCCACTTGAGTAGAGCATAGTCCTTCTCGAGTCGCCATAAGATGTCCCTCAATAGGGCAGAAAAATCCCACACCCATCCTTCCTATGGCTTCTTGAGGTATTTCAACATCTACGTTAGAAACATGAAATTGCGCCACTTGGGAGCCATCATTTTCCTCGAAAACCACACTACAAGATTCTATGACAATCCGTGAGGCTTTGTCAAAGACTCTATAAGTGTGGGATTCGGCACCATAACCAACAAATATACCCTCAATAGTTTTGGATTGAAATTTAGACAACCTAACACCCTTGATCAAATAAAAGCACTTACAGCCGAATACACGGAAGTAGGAGACGTTGGGCTTGTTGCCGGTGAGGATCTCATATGGAGTCTTTTCCAAGCCTTTGCGGATGTAGAGGCGGTTGGAGGAGTGGCATGCGGTGGATATGGCCTCGGCCCATAAATATTGGGGAGAAGTGTACTCCGCCAACATGGTCCTTGCCATATCCAAGAGAGTGCGATTCTTCCTTTCGGCAACACCATTTTGTTGAGGAGTGTAAGTGGAGGAGTATTGATGACGAATGCCTTCTTCACTAAGGAATTCATTCAATGTATAGTTCTTGAACTCCGAACCATTATCACTCCTAATAGCCATGATTTGCACATTGTGTTGACGTTGAACTTCGTTGGAAAAGTCGATGATGGTTTGTTGAGTTTCACTCTTGCACTTGAAGAAATAAACCCAAGTGTATCTTGAATAATCATCGACAATCACCAAGCAATACTTCTTGCCGCCAAGATTTGCCTCGGGCACGGCACCAAAGAGATCAACATGGAGAAGATCCAAGATCCTCTTTGATGAAATAATAGTCTTGGCCTTGTGCACCTTGTCATGCATCTTTCCTTCAACACACGACCTACAAACGCGATCCTTTGAGAAGGAAACATTTTCTTTTAGTCCGACAATAAGGCCACCTTTGTGAAGACTTTGCAAAGTTCTCGTGTTGACATGGGACAAGCGGCGATGCCACAACCATCCCACGTCCGCCTTTCCAAAAAGACACATTGTTTGAGAGTTGGTGGACTTCGAAAAGTCCACCACAAAGAACTCATTTTCAACATGTCCCACGTGAGCGACGTCAAGAGTCTTGCTACTCAAAAGGACCACAATATCACCATAGAAAAAGACGGAGAAACCCATCCTTACAAGAGAGCGGGCGGAAAGTAAATTGTAACCAAGGGATTCGACAAGCATGACGTTGACGATAGTGATATCGGGAGCCACCACAACCTTGCCGAACCCGGATACCTTAGACGAGGACGAGTATCCATAAGTGATGGTTACTTGGATGTCATTTGGCCGCAACTCCGTCACTAGTTCTTTGCTTTTGGTCATATGTCTAGTGCATCCACTATCAATTATTCATTTAGTCCCACCGGAAGCATAGTCCTGCAAGAGATCATTGACTAGAATTAGGACCCGAGGAGGGTCCCTTCATGTTAGCAACAAGGGTCTTTGGAACCCAAATAGTATAGTCAATGAAACCCTCAATAGGACCAACATATTTAGCTTGCACAACACCATAATAATCAACATATAAGAAATGGTGTGGATTGTTAGTTCCCGCAGAGGTGCTACGAGTAGTGTTGTCCCTCATGACACTACTACTCGAGGCAACATTGTTAACTTGAGCGGGTGTGCTACGAGTAGTGTTGTCCCTAATGACAATACCACCCGAGGCACCATTTTGAGTCTTCTTCTTGTTCTTCTTCTTGGCTACATAGCCAAGACCTTGCTTGCCCACTTGTTGCCTTGGAGCACTCAATTGTGGTCTAGCAATGACCACATTAGAGCAAGGGGCAACTACTTATGGGGTGGGAATCACAACCTTCTCAACTTGAGGGCCTTTGCCCTTGAGCCTTGCTAGCTCATCCTTCAACCTAGAATTTCCTCCATAATATTTGCATGATCACAAGACAAAGTAGAGGTGCTAGGGTTGTTTGGTTGATTAAATTGAGTTTGAAGTTGTTCATGCAACTATTTGAGGGAAGAGTGTTGTCTTTCAAAAGATTTGTGAGCCTTGGTTAGCTTTTCAAACTCCTCGGTTAGTTTACCATGACCAACCCCAAACTCGACTTTATCCTTTTTAGCCTTTTTATATTTAGCAATAGCAAGATCACGTTCCTTAGTGATGTTAGAGACAAGTTCATTATGATTTAATTCAATAGATTCAAGTTCATCCTCTAGAGAAACTCTACCATCATGCTCTTCCTCAAGAGTCATAGAGAGGGATGCAATTTCATCCGCATCCCTTCTTTCAACCTCACCTTTCTTCTCAAGAGCATCTTGGGCCTCTCCCAATTGCCTCATGAGATACTCAAAGTACTTCTTGGTCTCCCCTTGCATGTTAGACATAAAACGGTCCAAGGAGACCCTTTCATCTTCTTCTCTAAGACTAGCAAGATGTTCTAGTTCACTAGGGGTCTTAGAGATGGGAGAAGATGATACCTCCGTGGCCTTAGCCATGAAGCACTTGGCATTTCGTTGAGGATGATCGTCATTGGGGGATTCAAAGAGGGATGAAGGTGATGGAGTAGAAGCAATAGCTAGAGCAGCCACTTCACTTGTGGTTTCTTCTTCTTCATCACTCCCGGAATCATACTCCTCTTGAGTCAAAAGCACAAACTTGGTGGGAGGCTTCTTGTTGAATGGTTTCTTCTTGAATTGAGGTTTCTTGTACTCAACCTTGGATTTGTCCTTGCGAATAAGCTTGCCACTATGGATCTCTCTATTCTCATAGGGGCACTCTGCAATGAAGTGGTGCTTGTCTTGGCAATTGAAGCAAGACCTCACTTTTTGATCACCATCATTGCCATATCGAGACTTGGTCTTTTCCTCAACAAATCTCTTGACCTTGGGAGGATTGCTCCAAAACTTTTGCACGGTGGGAGCAATGAGATCCTTTAGAACGGGATCATAATCTTGTTCCTTCAAAGGAGGCAAAGCATCTTCTCCTTCTTATTCATTCTCAACCTCTCTTGACAAAACCTTGGCCTTCAAAGCAACGGATGCTCCTTGGTGCATTCCAATGGCCCTAGCACGGTTGTCAAGAGCATTCTTGGTTTGCACCTTATAGGATCACATTTCTTGCATCACTTGAGTTGAGGTCATGGAGGAAAAATCATGTCTCCCTTGAATGCTCTTCATATCCGCACCCTCAAATGGCATTATAGCAATCATGTACTTCCTCTTGATCCAAGCATCATCAATTTACTTGGCACCAACATTTGAGAAGGCGGTGGCAAGAGTCTTGAGTCTCTGGTACATGTCCACATGATCTTCTCCATCATGCATATAGAATCCTTCGGCCTCATTGGTCAAGGCATCATATCTATTCCTTTGCATGCTCTCATTGCCCACAAACATGATTACCAGAGCGTCCCATGTTTCCTTGGCGGTGGAATATTGTTGAAGATGCAGCATGTGGTTAGGACCCACGGCTTGTTGAAGAATGGACAAAGCGGTGTAATTGAGTTGGCAATCTACGTCTTCTCTTCTTGTGAGATTCTTGGGGTCATGAGGCTTGTATCCATCAAGAGTGATTGTCCAAAGATCTATACAAGAACAGTTCAAGTGAGTCTCCATGTAATATTGCCATTCACGAAAAGAAAACGCATAAAGTTTAGGTGGATCTCCCCTAGGGATTATATGAGGATGAGGGACGGGGGATCGGGAGAATATCTTCCTTCAATGGAGTGATATCCTTCCTCTCCCACCGTGCCCTTATTGTTGGAGTTTTCGGCGGAAGCAGTTTTAGATGGATCACCATCTACCCCTTTCTCGGCTCCCTCCAGAGTAGTTTCCGGAGGAGTGGATTCGGCTACCTCCGGTCCTTTGGCTTTGAGGAGTTGTGTCATGAGTTGACGCAACTCATCAAATTTGGTGTTTATGGATGAGGTCAATGAAGTTCTCAAATCATTGAGATCATCCATGGTCACCTTGACCACGGACGTTTCGGTATCCAAATCGTATCCCATACTAAAACTCTTAGGCGGTTAAGCCCGATAGAAGAGCCGAGGCTCTGATACCAATTGAAAGTAAAGTATGGGCACCTAGAGGGGGGTGAATAGGTGCTATGACCAATTTTAAATTTTCTTTTGATTTAGGCTTGACACAAAGGTAAATTCTCTAGATAATGCACCAACGGTGAATTTATCTATATGACAAAGATAATGATAAACACAATGCAAGCGATAAGTAAAGGGAGTGAGGGAATGAGGTAACCAAAGTGAAGCACACAGAGACACGATGTATTCCCGAGTTCCTCCTTGTTAGGGGAGTAAGTCTCGTTGGAGGGGTGTGAGCTCGCCACGAAGGCCTACTTAACGCCACAAAGGCCTCACCCTATTCTCCGATGAACTCCGCCCAAAAGGCCTAGTTCACCTTCCACTATTGAACCCCTTTGAGGGGGGATCGAGTCCTTTACAAACAACTTGGGGAACACACCCACAACCAAATTGGGGGCTCCCAACTCTTCTTGAATCACCAACAAGAACAAGATGCCTAGGTTCTCCACAAGAGGAAACCCTAGGCTAGATCCCTCTAGCTAGAGAGGGGGAAATGAAGAACGAGTTGGTGAAGATGTAGATCCGGGTCTTCTCCTCCAATCCTCCAAGTATCAACGAGTTTGGGTGGAGGGATTGGGAGAGATCTAGCTTTTGGAGGCTCAATAAATGCTTGTCTTAAATGCTGGAATGAGCAACCCTTTGGAGAAGAAGGGGATGGGGTATTTATAGTCCCATCCCAAAACTAGCCGTTTTGACTCTTTTCGTGCCTGGCGGTACTACCGCTGGAGCCAGCGGTACTACCGCTACATGTGTATCCGGGCGGTACTGGAGAGCCCCATACGCTGGGCGCAGGCGGTGCTGCCACTGAAGTACCGTGGTACTCCAGCAGCGGTACTACCGCGAGTGCGCCACTGTACTACCGTTGGCCACCCACTTTGAATAAATTCGAAGTGGCTGGCGGTAGTACCGAGCCACTACCGCTATAGTACCGTGGGATACAGAGGGCAAAATCCTAGCCAGCGGTAGAAGGGCCGGTACTGGGGGCGGTACTACCGCTTCCTGGAGGGAGCGGTACTACCGCCACCCTTTACCGGTACTACCGCTGAGCAAGGATTTGATCAAGATTAAAAAGAATCCAGCGGTGCTACCGAGCCACTACCGCTTCAGTACCGCTGGAGGCAGTATGCAATTTCCTTCTGGCTGTACTGGGCGCAGTACTACCGCTCCCTGTGCAGAGCGGTACTACCGCTGCCATGCCCGGTACTACCGCTGGACCAAGATAATCTTGTTGGCTTTGTCTTGTAATTCTCTTCACTTTGTTGGCGTCTTGTTGATTTAACCTGAAATACTTTACGCACTGTTAGAAGCTTAGTGGTGTTGTTATCAACTCCAAAACCTAAGAGAGATCAAAGATGCAAAATGCACTTTCAGTTGTTGATGTCGGTGATGTGTCCTCCGAGATCTTTCAAATATTGGTATGTGGTATATTGTTCCGGTATATATGCCTCCTCCTTAGGAAATTCTGCTTCCATGTTGTAGTCCTCGGGCACCTTAGCCTCGTGCTAAACTTCCTCGCCTTCTCCCTTTCCAACAATAGTTAAGTAGTCCATTCTCGATCGAGAATAGGTTAGGCATATGAGTGAGAAACATGTCCCCAACTCCAAGTATATGTATAAAAACTCTTCCATGTTGTTTGATAACCATACATGTGGCTCTCAGGGTAGTGCAACCAACATACCTCGTGTCATCATGAGAGAATGAGGTTAAAATCCCTAGCTATAACCACAGTGATGGGGTATCTATCCACCTTAACCCTGAGCTCCTCCAAGAACTCAGCAGACCTCCGGTGGTCCGCGGTCCCATAGACTATAATCACCTCCCAGCGAAGGTTAGCCGTCTATGGGTGAGATACATGCTCATAAATAAGTCCTTGTGGTCCATATCATCTACCTCAAAGGTATCCTCCTTGACACCAAGGAGGATACCTCTCAAACGTCCCGTAGCCGGGAGCCACTGCAACACAAACTTGTGGTAGCTAAGGCCCGCTAGTTCCGGGATCGAGAAATCCTAGCGAATCTTTTCTTTAATTCCAACTATGTATGAGTGCATGATATATTCAACCTATATCTAGAATGTTTTATGCTCCATGCTTGTTTTCTACCCAATACCTTTTGTTTTCCACATGTTTTCTATCGTTTTCCCCTGTTTTCCGGATGTTTCGATTGATTAACCTATTAACAAGATGCCTCAGGCCAGTTGTTGTTTTCTGCTGCTTTATTATTTCGGAAAAGTTATTAAGTAAATATTCTCGGAAAGGGCTGAAAATCCACGGAGATCATTTGTTAACCCTGAACGGAGATGGGGTGCAAAGAAGAGCCGAAGGGGGCCCAGGGCCCCCAGGGGGTGCCACGTGCGGCCCCACACTAGGCCGTGCCTGGTGGGCCCCTGGCCACCACCTCTCGACGCCTCTTCGTTTGTAAATTCCTTTAACCCTAAAAACATCGGGGACACATTTATGTTCCACGAAACATACAAATAGGCGACGTCACCTTGAAAGTCTAATCTAGGGCTTATGCAGCCATGTTTCGGCACCCTGCCACATAGGAGAATCGTCATCAGAGGCTTCTACACCGCCATGATCGACTCCGGACAAATGCGTGAGTAGTTCATCTCGGACCACGGGTCCGTAGCAGTAGCTAGATGTTCTCTCCCCTATGACTACATATTTAGAGTCTAATGAGCTGCCTCACATGATCGAGACCATCATTATAATTGTGCATGTTGTGTTTTATGGGATCCGATGAACAATGAGATTATGATTATTCTGTTCATGTCAATCTGATCTGCTTCACGTATATCCGTAGAGAGTTTTTATATTGTATTGTAATGCTCTCTGGTGTTTATGATTACCTTGGCCACGTAGTTGTTTTCACCTCCAAGAGAGGGTATATATGATAGATGGTAGGTTCTTGCCTCCCTTACATCTGTGCTCGACTGACAAAAACGTGACGGATGGGAGATTGTTGTTGCTACTAGTGAGAAAACAACGGTGATCTTGTATATGGACGAGGACCACTTATTACATTACGTATTGTTCTTAATGCACTTGTTTGTTGCACACAAAGAAGTCATTTTTTTGTTGCAACTTAATCGCAGAGATATTTGCTGGATAGCTTTCTCGAGGTGGACTTTTAGATATGGATGCATGGTGGACAGCGGTCCATATGTCTTGACGTAGTTCCTACAATGTTAGAATTCGTGAAATATATCTCATCATAATAGTATTGTCATATGTTCATGATTTGTCAATTTCCCAGCTGTAATTTGTTCACCCATCATGTTAGTTTTCTCAGAGAGACACCACTAGTGAACCTATGGCCCCGGTTTTGTTTTCCTTATATTTGCAGCCTTCTTTTATGAACTTCTCTAACATCCCTGATTTTTGGAAAATGCAAAAATCACAAAAATTTGAAACTTTTTGTTTTCTATTAAAGTAAGTTACCAAAGACAAATAAAACTCAAAACAAAAAGGTCATATTAATTGTTTTACAATATATAATCCAATATGCCTATGTCTTCAAAGCCCTAAGAATTGTTTTCACCATCTTTAATAATGTAATTAAACTTGAAAATAGTTTTGGGACCACAATAATGTCTTATCAAACCTTAATAGTATAAGATAGTTTTACCACACACATGTTTTCCAAAGGGTTGTTTTCAACTCCTACCTAATTTCATCTTCCAACTATTCGATTATTAGAAATATTTGCAAACAAAAAAATTAATTATACCACCATTCAACTACAATATGAAGTATGAAATAACAAGATGTTTTCCACCAATCTATTTGTGGGAAAAGGACCTAGATAAAACATGCATTCACTTGTGATATGTCTTTAAAAAAAATATACTTCGCCTTATCATAATTAATTATTTTCTTTTTAGAAATTAACAAAAGTTGCTATTAGGGTGTACCCATAATTCAAAATTATAAAATTGTGAAAACAAGATGAAATGACTTTCAAAAATATGTTCTCAACATTTAGAATGACACTTAAAGTTTATTTGACTAATAACTATATTTATAATTTTCTAAATTAACAGTTTCATTTAATCACTATTAAGGAATTATTAAATTGTCAAAATAAAAACATGTTAAATTGTTAACAAAAATGTTATGGTTTGAAAGATATTAATATTACAAGATTGTAGAAATTTATTTGAGGCTAATTGGAATTATAAAACATAAATTATGATTTAATCTTTAAAATAGAAAGAGAAAAGAAATCAGGACAAAAAAAAAGAGAAAGCCAGCCGAGCCTAGAAACCCCTCCCCACCCCTCTCTCTTGCCCACGAGTGACGCACAAGGCCTAGAGCCCAACTACCGATCCCAACAATCTAAACAGACAACAACCCAGCTCTCCCCCTCTCTCTATGTAACCGACAGGTGGGTCCTCAGCTGATGTCATCAATGACATCACGTCATCTTCTTCCGCACGATGGAAACCACGGCAATCTCGGCCGAATTCTTCACTCGTCAATTACTAGCCATTAAGGCCACGGTCTCCTCCTCTCTCTACGCCTATAAAATGCCCACGGCCTCCTCCCCAATTACCCTCTCCTCCCATCTCGAATGGTGCCCCGGCGCCACCGATATTTCTCGCCGTAGCCTCACCGGTCCGCGGCCGTGCTCCATTGATTTCGGCAAGGTGAGCCTTCCTCCCCTTCCAAGACCCCCTCTCCCTGGACCCCCGTGGCTTTGCGCACCCCCTCACACCTCTGTTTTTATTTCTCGCGCACATAATCCACCGCGTAGAGCTCGCCGGAGGCCGAGTCTCTCCTCCCACACCGCGCCGTCAACAGAGGGCCCCACTGAGAACGCCACTGCCACCATCCTCTTCACCAGGTCGCGCGCATTGTCACCGTCACCTCCGCTGAGCTCGTGGATCGTCAGAACGCCTCTTGGCCATTTTCCGAGCGCTGGAGCAGCACCGCGCCGCCATCTCCGGCCACCCGAGCGCCGCCACAGTGAGCTCCCATCCGGATCTTTTCTCCTCCGTCCGATCTGCATCGTGCGTACGGGATTAGATCCCGGAAAGGTACGCCCTAGTGGTCGTTAGATCTGGATCTAACGATCCAGATTTGTTGACTTATCCACGTAAGCCCGCCTCGTCAGCAGGCCACGCTAGCACCTAGTCAGCATCCACACCCACTCAGGATCAGCCACGTGGCCCAGCCTTAATTTGAAAATATTTCTCCCGCTGGAATTATTTGGCAGGTTTATAGTTTAGTCCCTGTACCATAGATCTATCGTAACTTTTGATCCATAAGCCCAAATTTACCAAACTTGGTCCTTTTGAAATCAGCACAATATTTAGAAACTTTTGGCACTATCCAAATTTAAATTTGACCATTTAAAATTTGTTCATATTCAAATATGCTTGTTTGATGAACTTTAGCATAATTCAAATTCTACAAATCCAAAAATTGCAAATAAAAATATTTGGAAACCTTAGGATGTGTACTTTCATACCCTCTGTCCCAAAATAAATTTTGATCAAATGAAAATTGAATTTAGAACTAATTGGTATATTTGAGTAATTTTGCATAGATTTAATTCTGTAAATATTTTCAATGTAGTTCCTTTTGCAGAATTGTTCAATTTGGTAACCTTGAACTAGATACCACTTTTTATAAACCCCTTGACTATCTTAGAACCATTTTTATGGAGACTTGGCCAAATTATCACACATATGTTTCACCTCATGATAGCCATGTCTTAGAAATTGTTTTCATCATCTATTCTTTGATGTTATGGATATTGGAGCCAAGAACAAGTCCCTAAAAAGACCAAGTAGTGAATCAAACACTAGTACAATAGTTCTCTATCTACTTCTCCATCCCCCTATTCTTGCTTCAAGAATCCATCAATTTAGCAAAATGGAAGACAAGACTCAACCACAAGAAGGAACTCCATCTTCAACTTGGTGGCAACATGAAGAGTTACAAAGAAAATCATAGAAGAATTAGAAGTAAGGGAATTGGACTTCACAACTAGAAGGAACTCAAGGAAGTAAAAGTGTGAAGAAATTCAGAAGAAAACATTTCTCTCTCTCTCTATCTTTCTTCCTATTTTCTTTCTATTTGACTTAGTGGTATTTTTGCCCATCCCATACCCAAACCAATAAGGGCTCATTTGGTAGCAGGGTGTAATACACCCAGGTTAGAAACACCACCTTGGGAATTTTCCTGTGGACGTGGTTTCCCCTGCCCGGTGGGGGGAAATTCCCCCATTCCCTGTTTCCATTTGGTAGCACAGGGGGGATCGGGGGAGGAGGATGCCCGGGCACAAAATCTTCTGCTAATTCTACCAGTCCACGAATACAAAAACTTCGTAGATATTTTTTTTAGAAAACAAACTCAAATATCAATTGTATAAATTCAGAAGTAATTTAAAAGGCTGGAAAGTTTAATAAAGCATAATATTACAGAAATAATTCAAAAATAGATTATGAATGAATGCATACATAGATTTATTACAAAAGAAAACGCGACTTGGTTCATTACTCCAGTTTTCAACATAAGTTCAATAACACCAAATCCATGAAAATGTTGCGGCGGCATGATGATCCACACTCATTCTCCTTTGCCGCTTGTCGTCTTCTACTTATCCCCGGATGGAACACCTCTGTTAACATAATCATCATGTTAAATATGAAGCTAAATACGGATATTCTTTTAAGAAGCAACAAATCTTGTACATAGCAGTCATGGTATAGAAATGTTCATCTACTGACATGAGAAAGTGGGCCTCTTCTAAGAAAAAATGCAACAGATACAGTATGGAACTGGAACTTCAAACCCAACAGAAGAGGCAGACTAGCCAGCATGAATCGCCTAAGAAACTATGTACTATAGTAGTTTCTTACAAGCAGTACTGTAGTAGAGGTGACTACTGTGGTAATCAGTTAAAAAAACTACTGTGGTAATCTCACAAGCAGTACCGTAGTAGTAGTTTCTCCTTTTGTCTTGGAACAGATCTGAACAAAAAACCTTAAGCAATACTATGAAACAAGGAATCGCTTTACTAGGAAGAAAAGGGCAAGCTGAATTCGGTTGCTTCTTTCCTGTATCAATCGAGAATGGTTGGTTATGATAAGGTACGTAGTTCTAGAAATGCTCGCCTGTAAACATATCTCACATATGGTATCTCCCTTCTCGTTACACCACCTCTGGACGCATATGTGGTGAGCATACTGTAGGCAGCAACAAACTAATTCAAGTAAAACCTCCATTGGTACAACTAAGTGAGCATCTGCTAGAAAAATGAAAGGATAGTCGAATCTACATGAAAGTTAACAACAGAGATAACTTGAGAAGGGAGATACTGTAAATAGAATTTTTTTAGGAAATGGTCTTTACAATGGTAGAAGAGCCGAGAGGTTACTGAGAAAACATATACTGACATCAATATGGCAGAAAATGCCAGCATCATTCATCACACCATGGGATTTGGAGACAACAGCGGAAAGTATGTAACCTATCTCATGTTCAACTTACTCACATGAAGTGGGAGTGGGCTCCCAGCTTTGGGTCTAGAAGAAACATATAATGCCAAAGACTCACAGGAACTAAGCTAAATAAAATAGAAATTCCCAGCTTTGCAACACAAGATGGTTCCAGTTTGTTAATCTGAAGTAAGAAGTTCAGAGTTAGCACTTAGCATTGTGTTAGACATCGTTTCCCTTAAGATTTCCATAGGTTGGTGGATCAGTCGGGATGGCTATGCGAGCGTCGTATGGCGAGATGTCAGCTATGTGTACTGGGGAAAAAATTGCTTGTTTGCACTTGAAAAAATTCTGTACAAACAAATCACATTGCTATCTGAAGAGCTTCCATTCTATGATATACCAGAAATTGTGAATACATCATTCCTAATAAGTAGCACTGGTAAGAGACCGACTTGAAAGCAAGTCACCACAAAGGGGTTATTTTCAGTATCTCACTGACCATTTAGGCACTACCGTATGTGTGTACTTACAAATAGAAATCATGAAATCACTTTGAATTCCTTGAGAGACATTCAGAGAATTACCCTTCACTCTCTCTGTAGAGCAGATATACTAAATCCTGCCAATTTGACATTTCTATAATAACCACAGTATCCTTTTCTGTCAATTGTACATGTCAGTAGCAATGTGAACTAAGAACAGCTAGCCCAGCATCAAGTTAATACTGATTATGACTTGTTAGATAAAGAAACATGCAAGGAACCATTGTTATGATATTCTGTTCCTCAAAGGAGACATGTAAAATTTGGTTTATGTCTCTGAAACATTTTCCAGTGATATGTCTTTTAGTTTGATTGCCTACATAATATGTGACACCTGTGTGGTTGTTGTGGGTTTCAATTTGGTTTATGCAAGAAGCCAAAGGGAAGCAATGTACATGAGTAGCTATCAAGCTTATGCAAGAAGCCAAAGGGAAGCCAATAAACTTAGGCATCAAGTTAATGTACATGAGTAGCTATCACACACCTTAGCTTCTTTGCATGTCAGCGATCTCTTCCTTCAACCAAAAGATTCGAAGATCCGGGTCCTTGATGTTGAGGAGCGTTTCTCGATTCTTCTCACATCTGAAAAGCCGCAGCGCCTTTGATCTTTCTGCGAGTGATAGCTCTTCCAAAGTTTCCAATGAAGCAATACAATTTGCAATTGAGTACTTGACAGAATCCTTTGGCTCCTTTAACTCCTCGACCAATACCTGGGTTTGTTTCTTCCTAAAGTCCATGTATTCCTCTCGTACTAGAGCAACATGACTCTATTTTCTTTTCCTCACAGGTGGTTCATCTTCTTTCTGTCCAGAGCCAACACTTGTTGCTGTTGCAGGAACTTCATCCCCTCTTGAGGACTGACCGCCATCGAGATTGTTAGACATTGGGTTCAAGGTACCAAGATGATTGGTAGATGATTTTCTTGGCGAATCATCATTGCTTGTTAGATCCACATTTGGAATTGACAGAAAGTGTAGGTCTCCCGTAGCTATACTTCCTGCACCAAAAAGCAAGCAACAATGAACTTGTTCGGGCATAAATCAAAAAGGCTAAGGTGAAGGTGAAGATGAAGGTGCTGGTACAAATATACATACCTTCGTAAAGTGAAGCCAGTACAGGGAAGAGCATAAATGACTTTCCTTCAAATTTCCTCACCCTGGGATAGTCCTATTGAATGCAACTATGGTTAGCATCAATATGTTGCAAAAGAAATACATCAAAAGTAAGGAAGTTATTCACCAACAAGATTTTACCTTTTTCAGTTTCTCCCATATTACTGGTTCAGCGATGATCATGTGAAGGGAATCATTCCAACCTGTTCCACTTTGCTTGCTCGCATCTCTAACTGCCTTATAATATGCTTTCATATCTTTTTCCTTCTCCTGAATTTGTTGCTTTGTGTACTGGGCACTTGGAAACTTTTGATTGAACTTACTTGTGATGCTTCTCCATCCTTCCGCAACCCACCCATTCTGACCTCTATATATTGGAACATTGTGCTCGACAAGTATATCTAGTAAGCCTTTCTCACGCATATGGTTCCAATTCGCCCTTCTTGAATTTTCTTTTACCATAGCTAGAACATTGAACCAACAGATAGTACCAACACAATCAAATATTAATATTGTTTGAATTCCAAAAATGGATACATAGTTCCAATCCATCAAAAAGTACAACAAAAAGTATAAATTACAAAAAATAACTCCATAACTAGTTGTTATGATCAGCCCACATCTGAAGTGCGATCTGATCTCTAAAATCATTTCCATTGTTTGTGTTAACTTGCTGTTGGTGCTGACCATCGTCTCCATCCGGAACATCAACAAAGGTTGTTGGTGGAATCAATGGTGGCTGGTGATCCAACCACGCCTCATCACCGTTTTGGCCACGAATGATGTTGTGGAAAGCAACACATGCATCATGAATTTTCATTTGGGATTCTATGGGATAATGATTGGCCACTTTTAGAATTTGGAATCGCTTCTTCGAAACACCAATTGCTCTTTCAATGTGGTTACGAGCCAGAGCGTGCCGGTGGTTGAAAAGCTCTTGATGGTTAGCATAGTCGGTATGAGAATTCCGACCCCTCCTGAATTCACCTAGATGGTACCGGAATCCCGGGTATGGGGCAAGAAAAGATGGTGTATTTCCATATCCACCATCCACGAGATAGAATTTTCCCGCGGGCACTTCAAAACCTCTACTAATGGCAGACCGAAGAACCCCTGCATCTGAAGCAGATACTTCCCATCCACATGAAATAAATGTGAAGTTTAGGTCAAAGTCGCAAGCTACCATCATATTTTGAGAAAGGGTTCCTTTCCTATTCCTGTACGGAGAAGCTATATCTTCAGCTATTGTATTGGGAATATGTGTCCCATCAATTGCCCTAATGCAATTCTGCATATTAAAAAACAGCAAATATGGAGGGTTTAGAAATGAATATGGATAAGCTTGGAGAAGTTTTTTGACAAGTAGGTAGATGTATAGTGGTTCACCTGAAAATAAGGCCAAAAGCGAGGGTTCGAAGAAATTCTTGGATGGGGCTGAAGAGAAATTGGGACCTTCACAAATATCTGAACGAGAATAGGAATTATGTTGAAAATATCATTCATCTTCCTACTAACAGTTTCGGCACTGTGTTGGAAGTATTTTTGAAGATCTTGATTGGTAGCATTATGTGAGATCATATACATGAACATGCCCAATAGCTCATCGATGCCTACAATTGATGTGCCTTCCAACAGACGCTCTCTTTTAAGATAGTTTGAGATGGATCTAAAAATCTCAGGCTCCATTCGAAATTCAACCTTAGACCAACTCTCATGCCCTTCTAGTATTTCCTTAACCTTCATAGCACCGGTTAGAGAAGATGTATGGACTCGTATTTTTTCTTCATATAGAGCAGAGTATAAAGCGGGAACCAATACAAAGAAAAGTTCGTCATCTTGTTCTTGTTCTTGCAGCAGAAATTTTCTAATCTTATCCCTTCTAGAACCCATAACTAGTATTTTAAGAAAGAAAAAAATTAATAGAAGGCACGACCAGGAAAAAACACTATAAGCATTTCGATTTGCAGCAGACAAGAAGAGCACAAACACTCTTAAAAAGCAGAGCACAAGCTCTAAAATAACAGAGCGCAATCTCTGTTAAGGAAAAAACAGAGCACAAACATAATAGATCGGGTACCACCAAAAATTAACTTGATGCATATTTTCACTGTACATGTATTCAGTTACTATCATACATACACAAAATTCAGTTAAAGAGATTATATATGCACTAACAAGCTTTTAACTGAAATGTTTGAAGTCAGTTTATTTTCTACTCTGCAGAACAACAGTACAACTGATAACAATCAAAGCAGCCCTTAAGCACTAATATATAGTGATTATCCAATTTTACACATGACATCTACAAATCAGAATTGATATAGTACATCTACAAATTATCATGTGACAAATGAAATGTAACTGTAAACTCCAACTAGTCCTCAAACGCTTTCAGGTTGCGGTTGACGGATGTCAAGCCACCATCGATGAGGAGGAAAACAAATAAGAGGGCCTCTTAATTCACAGCAGCAACAAGTTTAGGGCACTGGATGACTTATCGATGGAGGCGGCTTTCGCTGAATCTTGAGACGACGAGAGGAAGGTTCAGATAAGTGCTCACTGAATGTGAATAAATAACCACAGCTGCGAGATGATCCTTGAGATATACCTGTTATAAAACAGTGGTTAAGCCTGTAAAATTTTTTCATTTAAAGGAAGATATGTGAAAATTTTGTTTTTAGTAAGAGAATAGGCATTCAAGTGATAACAGAACATTTTTCAAACAAAGATGCGACTATAAGGAAGAGAAACAATAGTTTGTCTAATCTTTATTAAGGTGACTTGTGACATGAATTTGATTATTTACTAGTGGCTGCAAACACTATACCAGAACAATATCTGTCGTTAACTTCGTACCCCTGTCACTCTTGCATTTAATCTTGCATTTAGAATGAACCACTTGGATCAATTTAATTACAGATAGTTTCTGAAGTGAGGTCATATCTGCTCGGTACCTGTGGGGATGGGAAGGAGATTATGAGGCAATGCTCTTCACCAAGCATCTTAGAGGCACAGGGCTAGCTGTTCGGGGATACAGGTCTGCTACAGAGTACGCCCTTGTCGACGAACTTGGCCAGGTCAAGCGCGGTCTCCTTGTGCCCCGCTGGAAGGAAACAACAACATAGACCTGCATCAATAACCAAGAAGGCATCACACACATCGAATTTAGAGGGTAAGGGTCCTCTCAAACGTGGGACCGATTTCTGCTAGACAACATAGAATTTTGCAATAATCTGGACAATCAACCAAAACTCAAATAAATTATCTAGATATCTACAGGCGCATGCTTCCATGCAAAATTCCTTCAGTTTACACTGTCTCCAAACAAATAAATAACATAAACACTATTGACAGTCAAACCCCACTAGGACCATTAACTTTGAGGCAAGAAATGTGGTACTATGATCTTATTGGTCTCATTTAAAGAGCCCTGGGCAGCTGTGTTGATGTTCCAACACTTGCAGGTACAACATGTGCCACTGTTCTGACAAAGGCAATATTCACCAAGGGCTGCAAGTCCGTAGCAGCTGGAATGAACGCAATGGATCTGAGACGTGGTATCAATATGGCTGTTGATTCTGTGGTGACAAACCTAAAGGGAATGGCTAGAATGATCAATACGTCTGAGGAAATAGCACAGGTAACTCTTGATCTGTAGAGAGACATACACCAGCCTCATCAGAAAATCAGCAGTGCTTTCCCATGAGCAAGGTTCGCTGAATCTATTGAATCCTATTTCATATGAAGGACCACAAGATCGAGACCTAGAACAGGTGGGTGACAAGCAAGATTCATTAACAACAGACCACAGAATTTTCGGAGGCCACTCAGAACAAGCCGAGTGAAGCTCCTCGTCCCTATCCGGCTCGCTGGGCGGCGGGGGATCCGGCGGCGGCCGACAGCGCACAATTCTTGAGAGAAAGGAGAGGGAGAGCAGGATAGGGAGACGCACAAGCACCAGGATAGGTGTAACATCCCTGATTTTTGGAAAACTCAAAAATCACAAAAATTTGAAACTTTTGTTTTCATGTCAATACAAGTCACCAAAAACAAATAAAACTCAACACAAATGAAATATTAGGTCCTATACCAAGTATATTGGATTTGGAAGCCCAGTTATGCCCTTGTTCCTTAAACCCTAAAACCTTATTCAAAAATAAGTTTCTTTATATAAAGGGAATATGTTTTTATTAACAGACCTTTACCCAAAATATTTACAACTCCAATATTAAATTTGAAGATATTTTATGGCAACAAAAATCAAAGATTTATAACCCTTAATGAAGTTCTAAGCCTCAAAAGTATTTGATGAGAATAAAATTTGCTAATAATAACTTTTAGTTGTTATTCCAAGTTTTAAACATGAAGGTGTGAAAATAAAAAATGTATTGTTTTGAAAATAACATAAAAGAGGGTTTTGAAAACAATGTTATGACTTGTGGTTTTATGCTAAATTTTATTGATCAACAATATTAATTATTTGATATGAACTAATTAAATAACATTAAGTTACTATTAGTAAATCCTTCATATCCTAAAATTATACAATGTGAAAAAGGTTTAAAAATGGCTTTCCAAAAATAATATATGACATCTAAAATGTCTCTGAAATTTTATTTAGATAATAACATCAATTTATTATTTTCTAAATTTTAAAATGGCCTTAAAGTATTATTAGTGTTTTATTTATTTTTCAAAATATAAAATTGTGAAAACAAGATTAAATGACTTTCAAAAAAATGTTTTCAACATTTATAATGCCACTGAAATTTTAATTGGCCAATAACTATGTTTTATAAATTTTTAAATTAAAAATCACATTAAGTAACTATTAAGGAATTATTCATATTTCCAAAATTAAAAAATAAAATTTGATTAAAAGTTTATAAAAATGTTATGGTTTGAAAGATATGAAAATTTAAAGTTTTTAGAAATTTATTTGATGTCTTTTGGATAATTAAAACAGAAGTTATTAAAGTTTTGTTTAAACAGAAAAAGAAAAGAAAAATAAAAGGAAAGGATGACGTGAGCTGACATCACCTTCTTCTTCCTCACGGAAGGAAAGTCACGGCCATTTAGGCCGAGATTTTCGCCATCGATTCAAGGCCATTAAGGCCGTGTTCCCCTCCCCTCTCCGGCTCTACTTATAGCCCCTGATACCCTCCTCGTTTTCCCCCTCCTCTGTCACATCCCATTTTTGGAATACCTGATAACACAGTTGTTTTGCTAATTGCTTGACAAATAAACCTTGGTTGTGTTTGTTTAAGTGCAACTAAACAAACTAAATATAAACTAGCAAACTTAAAAAGATAGCAAAGCAGTAAACTAAAAATATTCAACATATTGTTCCAATGACCTTGGCAATATTTTATAAAGTGAATATTGATCAAATAGTTTTCCAAAACTATCTTATGAATCTCATACTTGTTGAATATTATTCCAAGGCCTAAATTAAGAAAGAGGAAACACTTAAATAAATTTCCCTAAAAGATTATCAGGAAAAAGAGGCATTCTTAAATGCTTCACCAAAATTTTATCAAATGTTTTTCCAACCTTGCAAGATTAAAAACAAAGGTATTAGAGAGCATTTACTTGCTATCTCTAGTCACATAAATATTTTGGCAAATCATTTGCTAAAGAAAAGCCAAGTGCTTTATTAAATAGAAATTCCAATATTTCCAGAAACAGAAAACTAAAACAATTACTATTGGAAACTTTCTTAAAATGATTTTAAATTCATACCGTTGCTTCCTTATATCAAATAAGGAACACACACAAGAGGAGACCAAAATTTGAATCCATTAAAGCCCTGAAAACAAGATTTTTCTCCACAGCAACATTTGGAATTTTGAACAAGTTTGTTCTACAAACTTTTTCCAAATGCCATGAAATAAATACCACATACTCTATATCATAAATAAGGATGAATACCAAAAGGGCACAAGTTTTTGAATAATTTAAGTTGCCAAAAACCCCTATTTTCTAGACAGCACCTTTTTGAAATTTGAACAAGTTTGTTCTATGAAGTAACTCAAAATGACTTGAATTTTCTACCACATAAGGAACACACCAAATAAGGAATGTGTGACAAAAATTATCATTTTTGGAAGCTCCTAAGTAGCCTAATAAATTCAATGTCCATTTATGTCAGATTTGAAAATTGAACAACTTTGAATTATCAAGTTTATCTAATTGAGCCAATTTTCACATATGTTGTGCATCTCAACTAATAAGAATTTTGGGCAAAAGGAATTTAAATTTTGACTTTGTTTTCCTAGTGAAAACAACCTTTTACACAGAAGACAGTGACCAATTTGTAAAACTGCAGGGACCTAAAAGTAAGATGAGTCATCTTCTACCTCTAGCCTTGCTGTAGATACAGAACACCTACGACATGGCTTCTAGTAGAAGGAACCCTTGGGGGATAAGAGGCCCCCCATGTGCTCTTGTCTGCCCTCAAGCCCTCTCTCTCCCCCTTGCTTTTCCTCTCTCTCTCTACTGTATAGAACTCTCAAAACCGAAACCCTAGAAAGTGCCTCGCCGTCGATTCGGTGGTTGGAGAGCTCGCTGCCGGCCCACAGGGTAGCCTACCCTTTCCTAGTCGTGTAGGCCACCGGTGCTGAAGGAATCGAGGCGGATGGTCGCGGGGTGGCCGCGCCATCCAATTCCTCTCTGCGGGTCCGGCGCACTCCGGCGACGGATTCCCGGCGACTCGCGCATCCTCCGTCCTCACCGAGCCTCCCTTTGCGTTCATGGTGAGCAGCCGCATCTCCGCCGCCCTTTTTCCCCCCTCTCCCTCTGGGTCGTGTCCGCGCCGTGGTGGCCGTCCGGCCGCCGCGCGCGCGTTGCCGCCGCTCTCCGACTCCCTCCCAGGAAACGAGACCGGGCGCAGATGGTTCCCCGCAACGAGTGCTTCGTTCGCATGTGTTTTAATCGCATTTTTTTTGGCCGGAAAACGCAGATGCGAGCTCGCCGGAGATTTTGCCGCCGGCGATGACGTCGCGGTGACGTCGCGCTTGCATCAGCGCCCCTTGACCCCGCGCTGTGCAGTCAAACTGGCCCGTGGGACCTTGCTGTGCCGCGTGGCTGCCCGTGTGGACCGCTGGCCCGCGTGTCAGCGACTTGAGGCTAGCTTCTGCCGCGGTAGAAATCATTCTGGCCGGCCCAACAGTAAATCTAGCCCAATAATGCTTTGTTTTTCCAATTAATTTTGACAGAATGAAGCATGGTTACTTTTGGCTCAAAAAGGCAACCTAAAAGATGATTTTGACCAAACCAAAATTCACAGATGTAAAGCAACTAAATCTAAACCACCTCCAACTTGTAGATCTACATTTGGATGATTATTTTTGAAATTAAAAATGATTTGGCAACAGGTACCAGAAACACCAAAATGAGCACCTTTTTTATTTCACAACTCAGAAGGAAGTGAGGCCAATTGCACTGGAAAGCCCTTGAAATTTACTAACAGGAGCAATTAACCTTGCTTCCAAATTCATTGTATTTTTGAAATGGCATGCAATTTGGTAAAACACCAGAGAGCACTTTGGTGATTTTTATAAATTTATTAAAAATGATTTTTGATGCAAACTCAACTGGATGGTCTTGTATATGTTTAGTGCTATCCAAACCTAGAAGGGTTTAATTTTTAGAGCATCCTAGAAAATTTTGTTGACAGATCTTTATTTTACATGTTTCTGCCATTTTGGCATTTTTAGGAAATTAATATGTGTGAGTTATTTTTGTGTTGCAATATTGTTTTCTAGCATGTATAAGTTGTGTGAACTTGTTTTCTAAGGTTTACTTAGCTATTTTAGCATGTTAGATTGTGTGGACTTGAGTTGAGAAGAAATAGGATTTATATTAATATCATATGTTTTATCTCTAGTTTATTACATGCATATAATTTTTTATTGATTAATTTGTGTGCAAGTGATTGAATTGTTGTGTTGAGATATTATATCCAGTACCATGTTGGTAATTATATTGTGTTGTTATCACCTCTGCTATAGTGCATTTGATTTGGTAGAAAAGCATGAGTAGATTTGTCATAACTTTGAGGATGTTTGGAAAAATTCTCTCATGTGTAGAATTTTTAGCACAATATTGTGGTTGAGTAGCCACATTTTTTATGTTGTATTCATAGGACCGTAGCATTTTGATAAGTTTGTTATGAGTACTTGACCCCTAAAGTTTTCACATGTGTGAAAACAATAGCATGAGTATCATTACCTTGCTTGTTTTTAGCACCCTATTATTTTCTACTAGTATGGTTATTGCACTAGATGCTAGTTTAGGTTTTTGCTAATTTTTGTCAAGTATGACCAGAGGCTTTGTGACCTATTAATGCTTTGTTATGCTAGTGGAACACCCACTGGTGTCATTGCATTTTTTGTGGAAACATTATTTCCCCCACACTAGATGCATTTCTTTTATATAGTTCTATAACTAATGAGTGCCTAGTATTTTTGCTTTGGGAATTTTTGTGCTAAACAAAAATGGGTATGCTTCTGTTTGTAAGTGGTTGTAATCATGTGTGGCTTGCTAGGAAAAATCCATCTTTGGAGTGTTGATTGATTCCTCTAAGTACTGCCCTTTTTATTACCACTAGTATGTAGGATTTGCCCTGCAAATTGGTGCATTGTTTTGTTAAATGGGATATTTTTGTTATAGCAAGTATAGATTTTTTTCACTCCTGTTTTTGTGACATGGACCCTCTGGTTGTATTTCAATTACTTTATTGAAATACATCCATTGATTCTTCATGTGTGAGTAGTACTAGTTTCCTTAGCAGTTTTTGTATTGAATTATTTTTCTGCCAACTTGTGTTTGGTAGATATTTGTGTATCCTTGCATGAGGACATGTTTTCATTACCATTATGATAACATGGTTCCTTGTTTGCATTTTATTACTTTACTTATTATGCATGCTTGCATAGCAAACTTTTAGTAGAAACATGTCAATAGGATTCCTCCTTTTTAGTCATTGTTTCTATTGTTCTCACTATGAGAAATTGTGTGTTTTGTGATGAGTCTATTAACTTGTTACACTTGTGTAGGCTCACTGATTTGTAAAGGTAACTTTTGCAAATCATGTGTCTCATTTATTCTTGATGGGAATTTAGACTTAGTAGCTTAGCTACCTTATTCTTTTTGTTGTTTGGTTGATAGACCCATTGCCATGATTATTATTGTGCATGTTTTATACACTTTTTAGTAGTCTCACCCTTGTGAACTAAGTGTATTTTGGGCTTATTAATATCTTGGTATGAGAGTGGCACACCCACTGAATCCATGATATTAAGGTTGTGAGATATGTTCCTCCAACCTTAAGTTGTCTTATTAAATGGCATTTCTGCCAAGTAGGATTGTTTGATTGTTTGCCTCAATTAATAATTGAATGATTTTGTTATTATTATATTTCCTTGCTGTATGTATTTTTAGGTATGGTTGCTTGCCTTGATTGGTTCTGAATGTGTGTCCTTTATTCCTTTTACGGCGTTAGAAAACGAAGAGGAAGGAAGTGTCGTGAAGCTCTGTTTCAAGTTCCAGTCACTCCAAAACCAGGGACACAAGGAGATACCAGGCAAGCAATCCTGATGCTTGCTGATACAATACTTATCATTTATCTATCATGCATGTTTTTACCTCTGAAGTTTTACCAAAACTTGATTATCAAAACTATTTTTGATGTGGAAATTACTACTATACTATATTATAGGTTACTATCATGCCAATAGTTAAACTTGGTAATACCAAGCCCATAAGCCACCACATGGTATTTATTACCATCAAATATACTAGTCCCTAAGTGGACACCCTAAAATTGTGATTCTACAAAACAAAGGCTTTACGGAAAAACCCGGAGAAAAGGCAGATCCTTGTTCTCCGGAGGAATGTGGAAGTGGTCATTTTTGAGAAAGTGGTGTTTTCAAAAATGACACATAACCTAGTCTTCGCCGGACAACCTTTACCGTACTGCCACCCTACCCCAACATGGGCAAGGGGCTTAACTTGAAGTTTGTTCTTATTAGTGTGTGCTATCTCAATGTGCTATAGGGGATGCGATCCTCTGAACCGAATGTCGTGGAGACATATAAAGCGTGGGATTAATTTTCCCTCCGGATGCATCAGTTGAGGCATCCTGTCTTGGCGGGGATTAGCTCGGTGCCGGGTATGTGGTAAAACTCAACTGAGAGATAGGCATATTCTAGCTTGAACATAGTGGATGGTTATGATCAGATACCTGATGTTTACATACTGTTGTTACAGTCCGTGATTGTTCACGGGAGGTGTACTGGATCTGGTGGATGTGTACACCTCTGCAGAGTATAACTTTTTCGAAGAAGCCGCGTCCTCGGATATGGACAGTTGAATGGCCATGTAGCTAGCATTGTGTCAATGTTTTCAAAAAGGAGTTTTTGAAAAGAGAATTTTTGGAAAGGAAGTGTTGAACTTGTGAAGTTCGAAAGGAATGGAAACTTATATCGTGGAGGTATCGTCGATGATGAAAAGCCAGATGATGTTATACAAAACAAAATGTTTTGCAAAGAAAACCTTTTACTACTACGCAAGAATTCTGGAAACTGATTCCAAGAAGTTTTGCAAAGAGAAAATTCTTTACAAAGTTTTACAAAACCTCTTGTACATGTGATATCGACAAGAGAAATAAAACTATATTATTTTCTTCTGAAGTATCTTCTTCAACGAAGATACAGATAACTTGACTGCAACTGTGGTGTCATCATATGGACACCATTGATAGTGAACCCTATTATAGCCTACCTATTCCACCATATAAGCATATTTGCATGTTGGTAAGTCACATGATGGATGTCTTGCTGAGTACATTCAAATGTACTCATTATGGTTTCGCCCCTGGTATCTACTTGCCAGACTTTGAGAAGGAGCCTCCGAAGGATATCTATGAAGAGAAGTACGGAGTTGACGGCTTTGCGAACTAGGATCGTCTCCGGGTCAGCAGCCTGTAGGTTAAGGCGTGACTTGGGCTCAACTACGTTGTGTTTTATTTGTCTTCCGCTGTGTTTGTTAAGTTGCCTGCCCTTTGTGGCAGTTGCGTTAAACTTGATCATGTGATCTTTTATGTAATACCTTTATGTATTCGTGTAATGGATGATGTATTTCTGTGTGCCAACTGTGTATGTTGTTCACGACTGATCTTTCTGGGATCGTGAATGTATGCATACGGAGGTTTCAGACTGCCGGTCTGGGGTCCTTACAGAGTTGGTATCAGAGCCATCCTGACCTTAGGAGACCTTAGTTAGCATGGACGTCATATAGGAAAGAAAAGTATTTTTGAGTAAAAACCTATTTACTATCTAAATTATTTTTATCTAAGGGAATTTTAGTTATATTTCCCTCCTTCTGATCTTTTCAAAGATTCTAAATGCATATCAAGGGCGTCCTTGAACAGTGGTTCGAAGGGCGGGCCTTACAGAGTTAGTATCTCTCTCGGTTAAGAGTTTTTTTCTTACTTGTTTGCAACTGCTCCGCTCTATTTTTGAAACATCTCTCGTATTTGAAGTTTTCTGTCCAGAAAATAGTTGGGGTTTCAAAAAAACAGATTGTTGCATATTATTACCTCTCTCAGTTAAAAAGTTTTATCAAAACTTTACTTCTATTATCTTGTTTCCATACAAAAAACTTTTATACTTGTCGATGTCCCGAGAAGACCAAAATAATTGCCTAGCTCTACAGTGATGATGGTCAGAATTATATAGTTCTTCAGCCACTTCTAGGATTTTGGATCATCCCCCGACGTAGCTCCAATGGAGCCTTGCTTGTGTGTTTTGGCTTGCTTATGTGTGTCCGTAGGACTTTGTGCTATTGTGTGGTGTAGAATTTTGGTTCATCTAGGCTTCTATATGTTTGTGGGGTGCTCAAAATTGCACATTTGTGCTTGCCCCGCTCTTGTTTTTGAATCGCCTCCTGTTAAATTTTTGCAAGCAAAAATGTTTGTATAGTATTCAAAAACAAATTTGTTGCTTAGACTTATACTTGTTTCGCTTCATAATGCCACCGTCGTGAACCACCACCATCTCTCCCACAATTAATGAAAGCACCATTGGGCCTATATAGAGGACCATTGAGCCACACGAGCTGATAGCATTGCTACCAGTGATGCACTCCAACAGATAAAGCTCCAACAACGACAACCCTCAAAGAAGAAAAAGGCGTGAATAAACCAACCACTACTGACCAAAACCTCTATGTTTGTCTGTTTGCAAAAAGACTCTTTTACCATGTTGGCTAAATGTCGCACCTTTTTATGTTCCCTTTTAAAAGACCAAACAAGAGATCCCCTTTTAAAAAGTAATACCTCCCTCCTCTGGAGAGAGGTGAAAAAGAAGTCTTCACATGCCATGATGCGCAACCCCCTCTAAAGCAAATCAAAAGAGCACAATTCAATATTCGACGTACGATGACGCTAGTCGTATCTTGTCGGACAAACCTGATTTAATAGAAAGCTATAAAGACTAACATGTTTTGCCTAATCTTAGGTTGACACCTAACCAAAGCATGCGAACTACTGACAACTCTTTCTAAACCAAGAATTAAGTGACTTACGACACCTTTTAGTCTAGTTGGTAAAAAGGAGAAGTCATGAGAAAATAAAATGATGACCTATTCGTTTACTAGTCAATAGGATATCATGTGTATCTACTTTGGAAACCAAATAGTAGTAGACATTGTAGGTACTATGAAATTCGAGGTTTAGAAATAAAGTGAACGATGGAATGGTTATGATAGATCTAGAAAACAACAGTTTTCCTATTCTTGTTTCTTTATGTGCTCTTGATTGAAATAAATTTGTGTATTATTCAATCTTGCTTCCTAACTTATATGGAGTTGTTAGGACTTGTTATTATGTTGTTTTATTACAATAAATCTACCCTAGAAAGTGTGTGCATGATTGAAAACTCGAATAAAAATGAAATAGCATTTGTTACCTTCTAGTTTATTAATTGGAAGTATTGTGAGAGCTAGATCTGTATATACTTTCGTAGTAGATTTTGTGCTATGTGTTCTTTGAGTCAAGTAACATTTAGGTACTGTTATTTTGATGCTTGTACCTATGTTAGCTTGCATGTCTCTTAATAGTAAAGCATGTGTAAGCATTGCTATCAATATGCACTAGTATTGTTTCACTAGATTAAATAGCCTTATTTTTATCTTGTATGCAAAGATTTTCATGAGTAACCAGAGGCTTAGTACCTATTTTTACTTGGTATTAGTAGGCCATAGCCCACTGGTCCCATTGCATTTTGGCTTGAGGATGAAAATCCCCAACCATACACATGTGTGAAAATAGCATGTTTCACTATGTGATTGATTTCTATTTTCCACCATGGAAAATATAATTGTTTCTTTTCACTTATGCAAATGAGAAGTTTATTTCTTATTAGTAAATACTAATATGTTTAGGTGTGATCCTTTTGTTAGCATAATATTCCTTAGGGGTATCATGTTAAGAAATGTTTCACTATCGTGTGCTGAAATTAAATTGTTCGCAAATAAAATAAATTCCTCTTGATTGGTAGATTGTTTGTGAATGATTTTAAATTGAGTATATGGATTTTTGAAAAGATTTAGATAACTTTTCATTAATTACATAGCTACTGGTTGTGTGAATTATACCTTCCTTGTTTGCTAGTAATTGGTAAAAGATAATAGAAATTGCTAGAAGAAATTTCTGCATGTTTAATAGTTGTTTCATGGGATTGTTTTGATGTTTGTGCTTACTAACATAAGTAAGTTTTGTGTACTGTTATTAGGTACACCTATATCCATGACTTGCTTGTTTAAGTTTAAACATCATGATAGCATTGTTTTCTTCTCTAGAGTGAGACTAGTTTCACCACTAGAAAATGGTGATTTTTTTTTCTCTAGTATTACCCTCTTTTTATTTTACGAGCATATGTGTTGATATAGCATGTTAGGAAGTTATTACTTCTGTTATCATGCCATGAATTATTTAGTTTCATGTTCTATGGTTATAGGATATGATTATCTCTTATAGCATGCTGGTATAGATTTTTCATACTAGTGTGTTAGTTGTGCAGTCCTGTTTTTTTTTATGCCTATGTAATAGGAGTTTTTATCTTGTGTAAAGATGGTGTTTAGAGCATCTTTATGATTGAATCCATTAGCTTTTAGCTACTGGTTGTTTGCTAATTGTTCATGATTGATGGATTCCAAAACCTCTAATAAACAATAACCTGGTGAATAAATAGACTATTCATCTGTGGTGTTGTTTGCTTGCTTATTGGATTTTGTTTAAATGTTTTTACCTTAGCATGAGTTAATACTTGTGTTATGATTGTGATTAAGAGTATCTTATTAAACTAAAAACATCCAACTAAAATCATGAACATATTAAGTGATAGTTGCTTGTGGTGAGTAATAACCACTGCCATGGGTAATTGTTCTGTCTGTTTGTTTTACCTTAGCAACCTAACCTTTGCACCCACAAGCTATATTCTTAGCTTCTTATATACCTTGTTATGAGGGTGGTACACCACCCCATATGTGTTATGTAAGATGTGGGATATAGCTAAGAACTCATGTAATAATTGACGGTATTTTTCCAGGTAGTTCTGCACTAACCTTAGTTTTTGTTCAAACTAGGAAACAAAAGTTTTGGACCTAACACAGTGCTGGTGTACTTTAAAAAATGAATTTGCTAATTTAGGGATGTACCCCGCCTCCCAAGAAAAGTCAAAGGGGGGAAGCACCTGCACTCCAACACTAACATTGTGTTTGTTGGCCCTCCCTTAGTCCTCGCTTGTGAATCTCGGGGACGAGATTCTTTTTAAGGGGGGAAGACCTGTCACATCCCATTTTTGGAATACCTGATAACACAGTTGTTTTGCTAATTGCTTGACAAATAAACCTTGGTTGTGTTTGTTTAAGTGCAACTAAACAAACTAAATATAAACTAGCAAACTTAAAAAGATAGCAAAGCAGTAAACTAAAAATATTCAACATATTGTTCCAATGACCTTGGCAATATTTTATAAAGTGAATATTGATCAAATAGTTTTCCAAAACTATCTTATGAATCTCATACTTGTTGAATATTTATTCCAAGGCCTAAATTAAGAAAGAGGAAACACTTAAATAAATTTCCCTAAAAGATTATCAGGAAAAAGAGGCATTCTTAAATGCTTCACCAAAATTTTATCAAATGTTTTTCCAACCTTGCAAGATTAAAAACAAAGGTATTAGAGAGCATTTACTTGCTATCTCTAGTCACATAAATATTTTGGCAAATCATTTGCCAAAGAAAAACCAAGTGCTTTATTAAATAGAAATTCCAATATTTCCAGAAACAGAAAACTAAAACAAGTTACTTGGAAACTTTCTTAAAATGATTTGAAATTCATACCATTGCTTCCTTATATCAAATAAGGAATACACACAAGAGGAGAGCAAAATTTGAATCCATTAAAGCCCTGAAAACAAGATTTTTCTCCACATCAACATTTGGAATTTTGAACAAGTTGTTCTACAAACTTTTTCCAAATGCCATGAAATAAATACCACATTCTCTATATCATAAATAAGGATGAATACCAAAAGGGCACAAGTTGTTGAATAATTTAAGTTGCCAAAAACCCCTGTTTTCTAGACAGCACCTTTTTGAAATTTGAACAAGTTTGTTCTATGAAGTAACTAAAAATGACTTGAATTTTCTACCACATAAGGAACACACCAAATAAGGAATGTGTGCCAAAAATTATCATTTTTGGAAGCTCCTAAGTAGCCTAATAAATTCAATGTCCATTTATGTCAGATTTGAAAATTGAACAACTTTGAATTATCAAGTTTATCTAATTGAGCCAATTTTCACATATGTTGTGCATCTCAACTAATAAGAATTTTGGGCAAAAGGAATTTAAATTTTGACTTTGTTTTCCTAGTGAAAACAACCTTTTACAGAGAAGACAGGGACCAATTTGTAAAACTGCAGGGACCTAAAAGTAAGATGAGTCATCTTCTACCTCTAGCCTTGCTGTAGATACAGAACACCTACGACATGGCTTCGAGTAGAAGGAACCCTTGGGGGATAAGAGGCCCCCCATGTGCTCTTGTCTGCCCTCAAGCCCTCTCTCTCCCCCTTGCTTTTCCTCTCTCTCTCTGTATAGAACTCTCAAAACCGAAACCCTAGAAAGTGCCTCGCCGTCGATTCGGTGGTTGGAGAGCTCGCCGCCGGCCACAGGGTAGCCTACCCTCTCCTAGTCGTGTAGGCCACCGGTGCTGAAGGAATCGAGGCGGATGGTCGCGGGGTGGCCGCGCCATCCAATTCCTCTCTGCGGGTCCGGCGCACTCCGGCGACGGATTCCCGGCGACTCGCGCATCCTCCGTCCTCACCGAGCCTCCCTTTGCGTTCATGGTGAGCAGCCGCATCTCCGCCGCCCTTTTTCCCCCTCCCTCTCCCTCTGGATCGTGTCCGCGTCGTGGTGGCCGTCCGGCCGCCGCCGCGCGCCGTTGCCGCCGCTCTCCGACTCCCTCCCAGGAAACGAGACCGGGCGCAGATGGTTCCCCGCAACGAGTGCTTCGTTCGCATGTGTTTTAATCGCATTTTTTTTGGCCGGAAAACGCAGATGCGAGCTCGCCGGAGATTTTGCCGCCGGCGATGACGTCGCGGTGACGTCGCGCTTGCATCAGCGCCCCTTGACCCCGCGATGTGCAGTCAAACTGGCCCGTGGGACCTCACTGTGCCGCGTGGCTGCCCGCGTGGACCACTGGCCCGCGTGTCAGCGACTTGAGGCTAGCTTCTGCCGCGGTAGAAATCATTCTGGCCGGCCCAACAGTAAATCTAGCCCAATAATGCTTTGTTTTTCCAATTAATTTTTACAGAATGAAGCATGGTTACTTTTGGCTCAAAAAGGCAACCTAAAAGATGATTTTGACCAAACCAAAATTCACAGATGTAAAGCAACTAAATCTAAACCACCTCCAACTTGTAGATCTACATTTGGATGATTATTTTTGAAATGAAAAATGATTTGGCAACAGGTACCAGAAACACCAAAATGAGCACCATTTTTATTTCACAACTCAGAATGAAGTGAGGCTAATTGCACTGGAAAGCCCTTGATATTTACTAACAGGATCAATTAACCTTGCTTCCAAACTCATTGCATTTTTGAAATGGCATGCAATTTGGTAAAACACCAGAGAGCACTTTGGTGATTTTTATAAAATTATTAAAAATGATTTTTGATGCAAACTCAACTGGATGGTCTTGTATATGTTTATGGCTATCCAAAACTAAAAGGGTTTAATTTTTAGAGCATCCTAGAAAATTTTGTGGACAGATCTTTATTTTACATGTTTCTGCCATTTTGGCATTTTTAGGAAATTAATATGTGTGAGTTATTTTTGTGTTGCAATATTGTTTTCTAGCATGTATAAGTTGTGTGAACTTGTTTTCTAAGGTTTACTTAGCTATTTTAGCATGTTAGATTGTGTGGACTTGAGTTGAGAAGAAATAGGATTTATATTAATATCATATGTTTTATCTCTAGTTTATTACTTGCATATAATTTTTGATTGATTAATTTGTGTGCAAGTGATTGAATTGTTGTGTTGAGATATTAGATCCAGTACCATGTTGGTAATTATATTGTGTTGTTATCACCTCTGCTATAGTGCATTTGATTTGGTAGAAAAGCATGAGTAGCTTTGTCATAACTTTGAGGATGTTTGGAAAAATTCTCTCATGTGTAGAATTTTTAGCACAATATTTGTGGTTGAGTAGCCACATATTTTTATGTTGTATTCATAGGACCAGTAGCATTTTGATAAGGTTGTTATGAGTACTTGACCCCTAAAGTTTTCACATGTGTGAAAACAAAGCAAGTATCATTACCTTGCTTGTTTTTAGCACCCTATTATTTTCTACTAGTATGGTTATTGCACTAGATGCTAGTTTAGGTTTTTGCTAATTTTTGTCAAGTATGACCAGAGGCTTTGTGACCTCTTAATGCTTTGTTATGCTAGTGTAACACCCACTGGTGTCATTGCATTTTTGGTGGAAACATTATTTCCCCCACACTAGATGCATTTCTTTTATATAGTTCTATAACTAATGAGTGCCTAGTATTTTTGCTTTGGGAATTTTTGTGCTAAACAAAAATGGGTATGCTTCTGTTTTTAAGTGGTTGTAATCATGTGTGGCTTGCTAGGAAAAATCCATCTTTGGAGTGATTGATTCCTCTAAGTACTGCCCTTTTATTACACTAGTATGTAGGAGTTGCCCTGCAAATTGGTGCATTGTTTTGTTAAATGGGATATTTTTGTTATAGCAAGTATAGATGTTTTTCACTCCTGTTTTTGTGACATGGACCCTCTGGTTGTATTTCAATTACTTTATTGAAATACATCCATTGATTCTTCATGTGTGAGTAGTACTAGTTTCCTTAGCAGTTTTTGTATTGAATTATTTTTCTGCCAACTTGTGTTTGGTAGATATTTGTGTATCCTTGCATGAGGACATGTTTTCATTCCCATTATGATAACATGGTTCCTTGTTTGCATTTTATTACTTTACTTATTATGCATGCTTGCATAGCAAACTTTTAGTAGAAAATGTCAATAGGATTCCTCCTTTTTAGTCATTGTTTCTATTGTTCTCACTATGAGAAATTGTGTGTTTTGTGATGAGTCTATTAACTTGTTACACTTGTGTAGGCTCACTGATTTGTAAAAGTAACTTCTGCAAATTATGTGTCTCATTTATTCTTGATGGGAATTTAGACTTAGTAGCTTAGCTACCTTATTCTTTTTGTTGTTTGGTTGATAGACCCATTGCCATGATTATTGTGCATGTTTTATACACTTTTAGTAGTCTCACCCTTGTGAAACTAAGTGTATTTTGGGCTTATTAATATCTTGGTATGAGAGTGGCACACCACTGAATCCATGATATTAAGGTTGTGAGATATGTTCCTCCAACCTTAAGTTGTCTTATTAAATGGCATTTCTGCCAAGTAGGATTGTTTGATTGTTTGCCTCAATTAATAATTGAATGATTTTGTTATTATTAGATTTCCTTGCTGTATGTATTTTTAGGTATGGTTGCTTGCCTTGATTGGTTCTGAATGTGTGTCCTTTATTCCTTTTACGGCGTTAGAAAACGAAGAGGAAGGAAGTGTCGTGAAGCTCTGTTTCAAGTTCCAGTCACTCCAAAACCAGGGACACAAGGAGATACCAGGCAAGCCATCCTGATGCTTGCTGATACAATACTTATCATTATCTATCATGCATGTTTTACCTCTGAAGTTTTACCAAAACTTGATTATCAAAACTATTTTTGATGTGGAAATTACTACTATACTATATTATAGGTTACTATCATGCCAATAGTTAAACTTGGTAATACCAAGCCCATAAGCCACCATATGGTATTTATTACCATCAAATATACTAGTCCCTAAGTGGACACCCTAAAATTGTGATTCTACAAAACAAAGGCTTTACGGAAAAACCCGGAGAAAAGGCGGATCCTTGTTCTCCAGAGGAATGTGGAAGTGGTCATTTTTGAGAAAGTGGTGTTTTCAAAAATGACACATAACCTAGTCTTCGCGGGACAACCTTTACCGTACTGCCACCCTACCCCAACATGGGCAAGGGGCTTAACTTGAAGTTTGTTCTTATTAGTGTGTGCTATCTCAATGTGCTAGGGGATGCGATCCTCTGAACCGAATGTCGTGGAGACATATAAAGCGTGGGATTAATTTTCCCTCCGGATGCATCAGTTGAGGCATCCTGTCTTGGCGGGGATTAGCTCGGTGCCGGGGATGTGGTAAAACTCAACCGAGAGATAGGCATATTCTAGCTTGAACATAGTGGATGGTTATGATCAGATACCTGATGTTTACATACTGTTGTTACAGTCCGTGATTGTTCACGGGAGGTGTACTGGATCTGGTGGATGTGTACACCTCTGCAGAGTATAACTTTTTCGAAGAAGCCGTGTCCTCGGATATGGACAGTTGAATGGCCATGTAGCTAGCATTGTGTCAATGTTTTCAAAAAGGAGTTTTTGAAAAGAGAATTTTTGGAAAGGAAGTGTTGAGCTTGTGAAGTTCGGAAAGGAATGGAAACTTATATCGTGGAGGTATCGTCGATGATGAAAAGCCAGATGATGTTATACAAAACAAAATGTTTTGCAAAGAAAACCTTTTCTACTCTACGCAAGAATTCTGGAAACTGATTCCAAGAAGTTTTGCAAAGAGAAAATATTCTTTACAAAGTTTTACAAACCTCTTGTACATGTGATATCGACAAGAGAATAAAACTATATTATTTTCTTCTGAAGTATCTTCTTCAACGAAGATACAGATAAACTTGACTGCAACTGTGGTGTCATCATATATGGACACCATTGATAGTGAACCCTATTTATAGCCTACCTATTCCACCATATAAGCATATTTGCATGTTGGTAAGTCACATGATGGATGTCTTGCTGAGTACATTCAAATGTACTCATTATGGTTTCGCCCCTGGTATCTACTTGCCAGACTTTGAGAAGGAGCCTCCGAAGGATATCTATGAAGAGAAGTACGGAGTTGACGGCTTTGCGAACTAGGATCGTCTCCGGGTCAGCAGCCTGTAGGTTAAGGCGTGACTTGGGCTCAACTACGTTGTGTTTTATTTGTCTTCCGCTGTGTTTGTTAAGTTGCCTGCCCTTTGTGGCAGTTGCGTTAAACTTGATCATGTGATCTTTTATGTAATACCTTTATGTATTCGTGTAATGGATGATGTATTTCTGTGTGCCAACTGTGTATGTTGTTCACGACTGATCTTTCTGGGGTGAATGTATGCATACGGAGGGTTTCAGACTGCCGGTCTGGGTCCTTACATCCTCCTTCTCAATTTCGTGCCCGCACGACTCCGTTATTCCTCACCGGAGATCTCTCTGCCGCGGCCGCATTTCTCCGATTCCGGCAACATCACAGGTCATCTCCGCCCCGTTTTGGTGCCCTCTGGTTTCCCTTGCCCGTGCGCGCCTCCCCGTTTCCTCATTGTGATGTTTTGCTCCCAGGAACCGCCAAGCCGAGTCCATCTGCAGCTCACCGGAGTTGCTCCGCCTCGGGACATCGCCGCACCACCACTCGAGGCCGCCACCATGCACACCGTGGGCATCATCGGCTTCATCGAGTCGAGGCGAAGCTCGTCGTGGTCCCCATCAAGCCCGAAGACCACCGGAGGGCCATCGCCGTCGACTTATGCGCCGCCGGCCACCGCAACACCATTTTCTGGCGAGCCCCCACCACGGTGAGTCCCTCTCTCTCTGTGTGCCATTAGATCTAGATCTAGTGGCCTAGATTAGATCTTTTAAACGAAGGGGTACGGCGCCGTTAGATCCAGATCCAACGGCTCCGATTGAATCACTTATCCACGTCATCGGCCCAGTCAGCGTGCACAGCCAGAAACAACACCCAATTAGATCCAGCCACGTGGCCAGCCCTTTAATTCGAATATTTCTCCCGGTAGAATTTTTGGCAGATTTGCAGAAAAGCCCCTGCAACTTCAAATCATCATATCTTTTCAACCACTTAGCCAAATTTAGCAATCTTGGACTTTTTGAAAAGCCCTTGACATCTAGAAACTTTTGGCACTGGCCAAATTCAAATTTGTCAAACTTAAATTTGTTCAAATTCAAATATGCTTGTTTGATGAAATTTGGCATAATTCAAATTCTACAAATCCAAAATTGTAAATAAAATATATTTGGAAACCTTAGGATGTGTACTTTCATATCCTCTGTCCCAAAATAAAAATTGAACAGATTAAAATTGATTTTAGAATTATATGGCCATTGAGGAAATTTGACTTTGTTTAAATTCTATAAATAATTTTTATGTTTTCTTAAGCAAGGTTGCTCCATATGGCAACCTTAATCCATAGAAACCAGTGCCATAGAATTTTGGAAACATATGGGCCATACCCATGTATTTTAGGCCAAGTTATCACACACATGTTTCACACTATATTAAAAATGACTTAGGAAATATTTTGCTTAAGTGGTTCTATGTGTGTATGGCTATATGAACCCAAGGCTAAGTCCTTAGTGAAGTTTCAACTTATACTTAGCCAACAAATGAACCTAAAAACACTAGTACAAATGTTCCCATCAACTTTTTGTCTCCCCATGCTTGCTTCAAGATTTCACCAAGTTGGGATTTGTGAGAACCATGAAGTGCAATGGAGGACTTAACCATCTAGAGATTTTTCAACATGAAGATAGAAGACCAATGAAGGACTTAGCAAATAAACAAACTTCCGAAGCATCTCCAAGAAGTGGAAGCACTTAGAAGACTAACCCCCTTTCTCTCTAAGTCTTTTTCCTTCCCTTTCTATTCTTCTCCTTTCAACTTGATGGCAAATGAAGATAAACAAGGAAGATCATTGAAGAAATGACTTAGGATCCACAACAATCTGGAGCATACTCCATCAAGTTCAAGTACATGAAGAAATGAAGAAGAAGACTCACCTCTCCCATTCTATCCTCTTGTCTCATTTCTCCTCTATTTTGAATTAGTGATATTTTCACATTTGTTAAATAAAAAAACTTAGTTGTGACCACACCACTTGGGAAACAACTAGTGAGAAAACCATGAAGACTATCAAGACCAAGAGAAGCACCACACCAAGGAAGGAAACAACTTAGATGGCATGATGATGATCTTCAAGAAGGCAATCACATGAGGTATAGAAGCAATCCGTACAAGTTGAAGAATTACAAGTTATTTTTGTCCAACCATTGACCCAAATGGAAAACCCAAGACTTAGATGATGAAGTTAGTAGACCTACCCTAACCACAATGGAAAATACTAACATAGTCACTCAAATATTTTTTAAGGTGAATATGACCAAGTGTTTGCATGTATTACTTTAGTTGAAGAAGTAATATGTTTATTCTTAGTGAACTCTTGGAACTTCCTCGACAAGTATGGTTATAATAAAGTTAGATCACATCAAACTCAACCTAGCCCTTCCCAAGTAAACCATTGGAATTTCCTTAACAAGTATGAGACCATTAGAGAATGAATCTTTCAACTCAAACCTAGACCTTGTCCTAACCAACTAGGTTAAACTCCTTTGGCTATGTTATTGCTTTGTGTCGGATATATACCAAATAGGGGTATAGAAGATGGTAGACAAAGTGCCGGATTGCCAGGGTGGCCTAAGTGGTAGTGGGCTTAGATCCATTAGGCGGCCCAGTAATCCGACGCACAGAAGCCGGATTCTAGAAGAACCCGGATCACGGCCCATGTAATCTGGCTTGGAGGAGAAGACGGATTCCTTGCTTTCCAAGTTACAAGTTACCGTAGTCTTCTAGGTTTCCTATTTTGTAAGCCCTAATCCGGCTATTATATAAAGCCGGACGGGAGATAGATAGAGAAGGAATAAACAGAGAAGCTCTACGCCAACTCGCCGAGAAGCTCATCCTCGTCGAGTAGCTTAGATCTAAACCCTCACATTGTATCCCTGTCTCCGGGCTTTAGTCCGATTAGTGAGAAGTGCAGGAGTAGGCACGTCGTACTGTCGCGACGTACCGAACCTGGGTAAATCCTGTGTTCTGTGTTTACTACGCGATCCCGTTACCCCACGTCTCTACCGTAGTCTCATGGCACCCCCGTCTATGAAAACTACTACGATGTCTCGACAGTTTGCGCCCACCGTGGGGCAAACGACGTCAGGCGTAAAATTCCGATCTGGGATACTTGGTGGAATCGGAATATCAATCACTGTCGGAAGCTTGGAGTTCGACAACGACGTCGGGCGCTTCCTCGACAACGGATCCTACATACCGGCGCAAAAAACCTGGTAAGTGCCTGCGTGTTACCGATAGGATCTGCTAACATCTTTATCGGACTAAACTGCAGAAGCAATGGGGTTTTGCGGTGGAAGCAAATTTATCCCACCCGCCCTATACCCAGTCAAAGATGACTATGATGCCGGATTCTGCTCAGATCGCCGACAAAAAAGTGATACACACTTTATCGGCATGGTGCAATCCGAAATCGCCGAAAACACGGATGACGGAAATCCCGTGCAAGAGGCAGACAACAATACACCCGTCGCAGAGACGGAAGATCCGATACCTGTCACAGAGACGGAAGACCCCACATCCACGGATCTGGAAGATCCGACATCCGTCAACAAGACGATGAACTCGGAAGCAGAATCCGCGCTTGCCGCCATTGAGGCGAGGTTGGAGTCGGAAACCGGATCGGATAACTTCGACTCCGAAGACGAAGATGAGGACGCTTTCGTAAGAAAGGTTAAGTCCTTTCAAGAGGGATTCCATGAAGTTCTAATGGCGAAACCGGCTGATACCGCGGACGCCGGCAGCCAGGAAAGCCCTAAAACCCCTCCGCCAGAGGAAGAGAGAAGACGGAGAAACTTCTCCGGTATTCCCCAATGTCAAGGAGATGACAGAAGATGAACCTGTCAAAAAACCTCCCTCTTCCAAGAAAAAGCACCGTGCTGCTAAAAATCTCCAATACAAATCCGGAAGAAAAAATCAGCCGATCTCGCTGATGAAAACCTGGAAGTAGGAGATGTTAGCGGAACAAAGCCTGCGGAGAAGAAATCCAAAGAAATCACTGCTCCGCCAATGACGGAACAGGAAGAGCAAGAGCTATTGCAAACACCAGGGGGACCAGATGAACCCCCTGAGATGCTGGAAGCCAGGAGACAAGCTTTCCAACGGCAACAGCAACATCTACTCAGATCTCGGCTACATCTCCAACAAACCCATAATGACATCAAGGTCATGAAGGAAGAAATAGAGGAGTACGAGAGAAAGAATAGATCCGCGTTAAAACCTACTAGGTTACCCGGAATCGCAAGACCGGAAGAACTGCCGCCAAAAGAAAGGTTCCATAACCCATCTTGGCAAAAGCAGGTAAACAACAAAGATGCCAAGGGCGAACCAATATACAAGACCGCAGCGGAAAACGCGGAAGCAGCGTTCGCGATTCTTAACAACGATCTGTACTCCAACGGGGAAAAACTCCAAGGGGTGTATGCTTTCCTAGGAAAAGCATTGCAACAACAACAGCGCGCCCAAGAGCGATCAGGGAGGCTGCACGATAACTCCGCCCTATGCAAGCTACTTGCGCTGCTGGAGCACCTGGACAGGAAGAACCCGGGGATTCAGACAACTCAAAGGATAAAAAAGAGGATCCGAGAAAAGACAAGAAAAACCCCGACAACCGGGATGCAGCGTCTAGGACCGGATCCCATCTCCCGAAAGATGGACATAAACCCCATGATCGGGAAGACAAACACCGGAACGACGGCAAAATAATGCCACCTCCAAGAAACCCAGCTGAGAAAGCTGGAAGATACGATATACCTCACAGGCGTGAGAGATCCCGGACACCTCCTAAGGACAAAGAAAGGCACAGGAGCAGAACTCCGCCTAATCCAAAAGGGCGTGATCACGGAAGAGATAGAAATAATCCCGGAAAAGCGCGTTCGCGCAACAATGGAAGAGAAAGGAGCAGATCCCCTTCTGTCCATTCAGCCGGAAGATATTCTGCACACATTGACAGAGAAGAAAAGGATGATCTATACTTTGGTCCTAAGTGTTTTACTGACAGGATCCGAAGAATAACGCTGCATTCTGGCTTTGCCAAGGTCGGTCCAACATACCAGAAATATACCGGCAGCACAAACCCGGATACCTGGCTCTCGGATTACTATACAGCCGTCCAGATCAACAATGGGACAGACCTGGAAGCTGTCAAGTTTCTCCCCCTAATGTTGCTGGACGGAGCCAGAGATTGGATCAATGGATTACCATCAAGAACAGTCGACAGCTGGGATGATATGGCTAGAGTGTTCACTCAGCATTTCCGGGGAACGTACAAACGCCCGAACAGCATCAACCAGCTAAACCGTTGCACGCAATTCGAAGATGAACCATACGTGGATTTCATCTCCAGATGGACAGCAATGAAGAATAGTTGCTCTGGAGTAACTGACGTACAAGCAATGCATGCTTTCGTCAATGGCCTAAAACCCGGACTCGTACCGTTCATGGTTGGTTCCAAAAAGCACAAAGATCTAGGATCTATGCTTACAACCGCCAATGAGCACGCTGCAGCCGAAGACGACATCAGAGCAAGAGGAGGCAATATCGAATCACTGATACTTGCCAAGAAAACCCCTCGTTCTGACAAAAAAGGAACTCCAGAAACAACGACGAAACCCAAAGAGGTCAACATAGCCTTTGGAGGAGAAAAGGGAAACAAGTGGAAAGGACGCAACCCAGATCCAATCAACTACACTCCAGAGGAGTGGGAGAGGATTAAATCGAAACCTTGTGTTCACCACTCGCAATTTGGTAAACCCACCCATACAAACGCGCAATGCCGGCTAAATAAGCACATGAAAGGCAGTGCAGGAGCCGGAAGTAAGGGGAAGCGTTCCAAAAGGAAACCCGCCAAACAAAAGCCAGAAGCTGACAAAGAAGACAATGAATCGGACACTGACGAAAAAATCCAGGAACAACAGCGTAAGGGCGAACCCAAATTTCCGAGAGTTGATGGAGAAGCAATGCTAACTTTCTTAGCAACCCCGTCAGCAAAGGTGGCCAAAAGAACACTTCGAGAAATAAACGCGGTTATTCCGGCAACCCCGAAATTCTTGAAGTACTCCAACACACCGATAATCTGGGATCAGTCTGATCATCCCGGAAATATCCCTGAACCCGGCACACAAGCTCTTGTTGTAAGCCCTATTGTTCAAAATACTAGGCTAAGAAGAGTGCTGATGGATGGAGGATCCAGCATTAATATAATGTACCTGGATACACTGAAGCATCTGAAGATTTCCGAGTCTCAGCTCAACTACAGCAACATACGCTTCCATGGCATTGTTCCTGGCAGGCAAGCACGATCCCTAGGAGAAATTTCCCTAGATGTCACATTCGGAGATAAAGATCACTTCCGGCAGGAAAAAGTATCCTTCGAAGTAGTGCCGTTCGAAAGCGTGTATCACGCAATACTCGTACGTCCAGCTTTCGCCAAAATCATGGCAAGATCATGTTATATCTATAACAAGCTGAAGATGCCAGGACCCAAGGGAGGAGTAATCACTATAGCCGGTGATTTCAAGCTGGCAAACGAGTTGGAGAAAGAAAAACCCTTTGTGCTCAGAGAGTCATAGCAAAGGAAGAACTGAAGGAATTAGCCAAGGAGGTATCGCCGTCAGAAATGCTGGCATGAAAAGAAACCCGGAAGCCAACAGACAGCTTCAAGGCATCCGAGAATACAAGAAAGGTAATCCTAGATCCCAAAGATCAGACAAAATTTGTCGTCGTAGGGACTGGGATGACTGACAAATAGGAAGGCGAGCTCATCAAGTTCCTCCGTGAGAACTGGGATATTTTTGCCTGTGTCCAGCTGACATGCCAGGTGTACCCAGGGAACTTGCTGAGCACCAACTTAAGGTTATTCCTGGATCAAAACCCGTCAAACAAGGTCTCCGTCGATTTGACGGAAGAAGACGAAAGGCTATTGGCAAGGAAATTATCCGGCTTTTAGCAGCGGATTTCATCAAGGAAGTAATCCATACTGACTGGTCCGCAAATCCGGTATTTAGTACCGAAGAAAGACACCACTGCTCTTAGAATGTGTATAGATTACACAGGTTTGAACAAGTTGCGTCCAAAAGATAGGTTCGCGCTACCGCGAATCGATCAAATAATAGACGCCACTGCAGGCTCTGAACTTTTATGCTTTTTGGATGCATACTCCGGGTACCACCAAATACGCATGAAAAAGGAAGATCAAATAAAGACTTCTTTATAACCCCGTACGGGACGTACTATTACGTAACCATGCCGTTCGGCTTGAAGAACGCAGGTGCAACCTACCAGCGTTGCATGCAACGTTGTTTGCATAGCCAGATTGGCAAAAATGTCCATGTTTACGTGGACGATATTGCTGTCGTAACCAAGGAAAAAGATACACTCCTTGAGGATTTGCGAGAAACTTTCGAAAACTTGCGCAGCTACAAGATGAAGTTGAATCCATCTAAGTGCGTATTCGGGGTTCCCTCAGGAAAACTTCTGGGTTTCATCGTTTCTCACAGAGGAATAGAAGTTAACCCGGAAAAGATCAAGGCAATCTTGAACATCACGAAACCCACCTGCGTCAAAGATGTCCAAAGATTAACGGGTTCTGCCGCATCCGTCAGCAGATTTATTAGTCGGCTGGGGGTAAAACCCTGACATTATACAAGTTGTTAAAGAAATCCGACAAAGTCAAGTGGATAGCAAAGCTTTGGAATACCTAGCAGTTATGTCTCTTCCATACTTAGTTCAATATCTATGTAAACATCTTTTGAGATCATGAAATAAAGTTGTTGGATTTCTGGTATCCATGTTTTTTACAAGTTTATTATAGTAAAAGCATGTTTCCTCCTTCTCTATTTCCCAATGATCTTACAAAATACTCAATGTTAACCCGAATTGTGCCTGCGTACTCGGCGTTAAGAAACTGAATTATTTCAGCCTGTTAATGGCTAAAGGAAACTTGAATTGCCTGCGTGCCCAAGTTTCGGTCAAAAATTCCTTGTTTCTCTAAGCATTATCTGATTGCGTATGTGTTGGGTTACTGGAGCTAGTTAGTAAAAATGCCTTTAGCATGATCCATGTTTCCGAGTTTAAACTGATTGGTTATACCCAGTTACTCGGCATGATGATTCGTATTGCTATTTGAGCCATTTCAAACACTAAGGACAGTTAAAACATATATGCCAGAGAACTTAGAAGATAAAGGAATAGTAAAATCCGAAAACCTTGCAAAAAATTTCATAATTAAGACTGCAAAAGGCGGAATTTTTCATTCATACAAATAGAAGCATTACATTTTGGATTACATTGAAAGAACAGTAATGCTCCTATTGTCTACTTTTACTATCCAGGTCCAAGGTAGCCCGTCAAGCATCTGATTCCTCCTCGCTGCTGTCATCCTCGGGGATTGGAGGGATCTCCTCTTCTGGATAATTGACGGAATATTTACCATGGAGGCGATCTGGGTGGCGTGGCCTTTGATTTCATCAAAGATGGTATTTCGCTGAGTATCCGTGTATCCTTGAGGGACACCGGACGCCACACGCCAAGATTTAGCACCAGGGTAGTGCATGCGCATAAGGCCGAGTGCCATGCGCGCACCACCCCGTGCAGCGGAACGCAGGATGGAATCCCTGGATTCCGCCACCTCCATGATGGCTCCCGGAAGTTTTTCAACCTCCGAGAACTCCCCAGTCCTTGCGGGAAGGAACTTGTTCACCAGCTGCATTCCAGCAGCACGGATCGAAGTCCACATCTTCCCAAAGGCCTGGATCCCTTCAAGCCGGGTACCATCTTGGGTATCTCCTGTTTTTTCTGACAAAACAACCAAAAGTGTTAGGTGAAAAACAGATAAGAAAAACAAGATATGGAAAAATAAAAAAGGTAACAGAAAATTACCGATAAGCTTGTCGATCTCGGAGATTTCCTCCAGGCAAAGATTCAGAGCATTTTCTAAATCCTGAATGGTGGATTTATCCTTCTCCGCTTGCTCGGAAGCCTTGGGAGTTGGCAACTCCAAGGGCCAAGTTGCTGGCCTCCAGATCCTTTTGAGCCTTCACAAGATGCTTGTGAAGCTCCAAATTCTCCTTTCGGAGATTCTCGGCATTGCCGGCATCTTCAGCTATCTGCTTGGCCTTGGCCAAAGCAGCTGGAAAGCAAAGAAAATTCCGAGTTTAGAAAATTTCCGGAATAAGTACTTAGACAAAAAAAAATTGAATCGCAAACTTTAGAGGAAAAATGTTTACCTGTTGTTTCCGACAAAGCGAGCTGAGACGATGCCCGTTCCGCCTCTCTCTCCTCAAGAATAGAAAGAAGATTTCTAACCTCTTTATTCTTGATGGAGAGTTTGTTGAAAACTTCCATGTTAATGGCTTCGGCGGTTTGCTGGAACATAGCAAGGAAAAGAATGGTTACAAAAAGCATCAAAGCAAAAAAGGCATGCAGTTTTGTTTAATGCTTGGGGGCTAGAGTTACATACCTGGCTCATTCGTTGCAAACCCGCCAAGTTTTCTTTGAACTCTTTTGCGTATTCCGCAAAAAGGGTTCCGGCCGCGCTTAGGCCGTCATTGATAATCTTGAAGTCCTTGTCAAAGGTGGAATTTCTTCGTCGAAAGTCCGAGAAATTTTCCCACCTCTGGAGCCGCCTTTTCCCTCCTGTCCGTGTCCAACACAACAGGCTGGCTGGGCTCCAACGGCTTGGTCGTGGGGGCTGTAGCGTGCTCTTCCGCCATCGTGGACGGTGTGTCCGGGGCGACGGTGGGAGAAGGTTGACCGCCTCGGCTGGAAACAACTTTGTGTTTCTTGAGCTTCTTTGGCTTTAGGTTGGAGGGAGGCAGGCTAAAAACAAAAAACCCGGAAAAGTTAAAACACGGAAGATGGATGAAAAGTTCCCATGAAAGAAAAAGAACCCAGAAGAAAGAACCTGGAAGTGGCGACGGGGATTCCGTCAAGGTCGATAACTTCCTCAGAGGAAGAAATCTTCTTGCGCTTGCGTCCACCTGTAGCAGCGGTGCGCAGCGCGTCCAGCTCAGCCTCGGAGGCCAACTCCGAGTCTGGAAGATCCGCGATCTGTCGAAAAAACAAATCGGAATCAGAAGCTAGAAAATCCGAGAAAGAATGCTGAAACTATACCCAAATGACTGAAAAATTACCTTGGGAACCGGATTGTCGGCCGTATACATTGGCCGACTCGCTTCGTATTGGTCGCGTGATGCGACCAACTGGTTTATGCGCCGTCGATGCTCCTTTGCGGGCCAATCTTTGTTGGTTGTCCGCATTGGATCCTTGGCTCCCGTATATTCGCACAGGAGGCGACCACCGTGGTTGGCCAATGGCTGAATCCGTCTATTCAACCAGCAAAAGACCGTGTCCATGCCGGTCAAAGGTGGAGTGGAGGAGGTGAGCTTAGCGATGCGCCGCTTGATCCTTAATAGACCAGGCGGCAGAACCTGGACGGCTTCCGTTCCCCAGTTGTCTTGGGGAACTGCGGCAGAGTTCGAGAAAGGAGGAACCCCGATGGCTTCCTTAGGGAAAGGCACATCGGGATAGTAAAAGAAGGAACCCGTCCAAAATTTGACGGATTCCGACGTTTTGATCTTGGGGAACCAATCTTCTCGAAATCTCCGAAGAGTGAAAGAGATGGTTCCGCAAGTCGGGAGTGCGCCCTCCGAAGAGTTCCGCTTAACCCCGAAGCAATACGTCCAAAAGTCTAACCTAGGTTCTAGCCCTAAGTAGCCCTCGAACAAAGACTGAAAGCCGGCCATGTAGAGGATGGAATTGGGTGGCAGGTTGTGGGGCTGGATGTTGTAATGGGAAAGAACTTGGAGGAAGAAGGCGGAAGGTGGAAGGACCATACCTCGAAGAAGATGGGAGGAGAGGAGAACCCTTTCGCCGTCTTTCGGCGTTGGTTCATTCTCGTCCTCAGGAAGACGCCACTTCCCCTTAAGGACCAAGCCCTCTTTTTCCATGTTTGGAAGAAGAGCCGGGGGAATGCTGCAGGCAATCCAGTTGCCTGCAGATTCCGTCTCTTCATCCGCTCCGGTGGCGGCGGTAGCCGCAGCTTCCGCGGCGGCGAGCTCGTCACCGACGAGCTGGATCTTCTCCTCCGCCGTTTCAGGAGCAAACGGCGGGGAAGCGGCGGAGCTCGCGCCCGCAACGTCCGTGGCGGCGGAAAGGTTTTCTCCGCCCGCCGCGGAGGCCGCGGTTTTCTCTGGCTCGTCGCCGGCGTGCTTGGGTGACCCAAGTTGTTGATCTAGGTCGCCGATGAGGTCGTCGATGGCGGCGCGAGTAGGCGAGGACGGTGAGGTAGCCATTTCCTGGCGGCGCGATTCGTTTCTGGTGTGCTTGAGGCGAGGTGCGCTCGGGGCAGTGCTTTGCTTGAGAGCTCGTGCGCGTCAATGGCAAGTGCGGTGAGAGTGCGGAAGGTTTTCGTTGAGGACGAGGATGGCTATTTATAGCTAAAAATCCGTCAAGATACGTGCCAACGGCTATTTTGACCGTTGGATGTTTGCCGCGTGTCACTCGCCGGAAAATCCGGGAAATGAAACGACAGAGTAATGATGGTTATCTCCTCGTTTCCGCGAGAATCTGTCAGAGATAAGTTTCTGGGTTTCCGAGTAAAACCCAAACGTCACCTACGTCAGGATGGTTAAGTGCGCTGACGCAAGAAGTTTCTTCTCCGCGAAGGATCGTGAGAGAAAAGCCGGATTTTCAGGATTTCGAGTTTCATGTTACCATCTTTTTCAAAAGAAGAATAAGAAGAATCAAGACTGCTGAATCAATTTTTCTCGGACAAAGTATATTTGGCGAAAGACGGAGAATCAGAGTTTCGATCCTTCTTGGGGGATACTGTCGGATATATACCAAATAGGGGTATAGAAGATGGAAGACAAAGTGCCGGATTGCCAGGGTGGCCTAAGTGGTAGTGGGCTTAGGTCCATTAGGCGGCCCAGTAATCCGACGCACAGAAGCCGGATTCTAGAAGAACCCGGATCACGGCCCATGTAATCTGGCTTGGAGGAGAAGACGGATTCCTTGCTTTCCAAGTTACAAGTTACCGTAGTCTTCTAGGTTTCCTATTCTGTAAGCCCTAATCCGGCTATTATATAAAGCCGGACGGGAGATAGATAGAGAAGGAATAACAGAGAAGCTCTACGCCAACTCGCCGAGAAGCTCATCCTCGTCGAGTAGCTTAGATCTAAACCCTCACATTGTATCCCTGTCTCTGGGCTTTAGTCCCGATTAGTGAGAAGTGCAGGAGTAGGCACGTCGTACTGTCGCGACGTACTGAACCTGGGTAAATCCTGTGTTCTGTCTTTACTACGCGATCCCGTTACCCCACGTCTCTACCGTAGTCTCATGGCACCCTCGTCTATGAAAACTACTATGATGTCTCGACACTTTGTATGATCTCTTCACTTGTATGTTTGCTTGATTGCATGTTTGTTTATTTTGTTATTGTGTTTTCAATGAGTAGATTGTACGGAGAGCAACAATCCTTTATGAAGAGAGTGTGATATCTTCACCAACTTCAACAAGGCAAGTAACACATCATCAACTACCCATTATTTTCTATATGCATTAGTTGATTTTTGAGTAGTATGCATTGATAGGAAATTTTACTAAGTTATATTATGCTATGCTATTATCCTAGTAGTGTGTAGCCATCTCTTTTATCCTTGTTATTTATAGCCTTAGAACTTGATAGATGCTATGCAATGTGACAAATGATTTTTACTTGATGTTGTGGAAAAATTCTAAGTAACAACTTCAATGAACCACCTGGGTGGATTTGGTTGTTAGGCTGATGAGAGTTGAGTGTCTCCCCGAGGGGTGTTCACTTGAGGAATGCCACCCAGGAACAAAGTGATTATGATGTTCCCCAAGTTTAGATTGCTTCCAGTGCAGCCTTTAGTCATATGGGCTCTGTCTTGATTAATTAAGTTGCGAGGGTTCAGCCTGGGCTTGACAAGCAGATGTAGCATAATTATAGGTGGAACGGGTCTTGCCATTAGGTTGAATTCTTGCTTCTGAAAGATCTCGTCTCAATCTTCTCCTTTCCTTAATGCACTCAGGGTGTATAGGATGTCTGGGCTGATTTGAGTCTGAAGGTGAAAGTGCACAAGCTCTGGAGAGTCAACAAACTAAGATCTTAGCCGTGTCCCCGGTTATGGACAACTATGACCAGCTGGACAAGGAAGGACGGAAGAATCGCATCACCATTTTCAATAAGTAAAATTTGACCAAGTGAACAATATTTGTGGTGCTTGGATTTTAGTCCAATGATGACACCCTTTTGAAAAGAAAAGTTTTCTTTTACAAAAGAGATAGGAGAAAACTTGCTTTATGCAAACTTAGCCAAAAACTCCACCAAGCCAAATATGCATGTAGTATTAGTCTTGCCATTTATATCCACCATAGTGTTACTTGCTAATACATTAAATTGTATTGACTCCCTTGTGGATGCATATTCCATATTGCAGATGTTTCTGAAGACGAGTGAGGATTTCGTTTAGGATCTCGAGACTATCGCCAACATGTTTTGCCTGTGGCACATGAAGAAGATGGGCTCAATGTTGTACTATATTTTCCGCTGTAATTCTTTGTTTTCTGCTAGTATTCTAAGACTATGCAAGTTGTAATCCTATTTTGTAAAGATTGGATTATGCGATGTAATAGAATTTGATGCATTTGCATGATATTTGATTTTGTACTGTGGTGCTAGCAATTGATCCGGGGACTAGCACAATAACACAGGTGTCCTTACATTATTTAAATGTGGGAACGCTACAAAATGGTATCAGAGCATTGTGTTGCCTCTAGGATTCGATACCCTAAGCTTGGAAAATACCCTAGGATTGAAAACTTTCTATGTTCAAACTTTCTAGAAACAAAAAAATCATCTTAATCTTTCTCATATCCTCTCACCTATTATTCACCTTCAAAAATTCTAGATGACTTACCTCTTCAATACCATCAAGACAGGAGTGTTGAAGATCATACCAAGAAGTGCAAGAAGTATTTTCACCACATGAAGACCTACACTCAAGATTATTGAAGAACTTGAAGAAAAACATAGACTTCACAACAATCAAGAACACCTCAAGACACGGAGAGAAGAATTTGAAGAAAACTCAAGAAGATATAGATGAGACCACCAATATAGTTACCTTGTTAGAACAACGTTAACGTGTTAGTGTATTGATCATACCAATGAGTGGGGTATGACAATATTAGTTTGTTTTCTAAAACCATGTTGTTTGGGTGATGAATGTTTGTTAAGTTGTTTGTAAGATGAGTTTCCTTGATATGCTATGTTTGAGTAGGAACCATATTTATCTCTCTTTATAATCCATGCCAAGCCAAGCCAAACCCTATACCCAATACCAACCATAGTGAGAGGCCATTTGGTATGCAACAGACTATGAGAGCACCCTAGAAATCCTACAAGTAGTATCCTGCCAAGACACAAGCCATCCAATTGAGAAATATCATAGATTTCAAGATGTTGATCTTTTGTGTGAAGGAACAATCACATCCATGATCAATGCCAACTACATCATAAGGAGCAGCAAGCAAATCAACAAGTGAACCCCAAGTTGCATAAGCTATGAAGATTTCAGAGCCAACTACACCAAGAGAAGAAATAATGAAGAAACACAATTATCCAGTTGGTGTTACATTGGAGTTTTACGCAACCCACTAGTTGAGAAATGATAGTTCGCTCAAGTTTGTCTTACAGATTGGAAACTTCCTGTTAGACAAGTGAGGTGACCTAGTGTTATTAAACAAGATTCATCAATCCAAGTACAAGGTAATGATTGAGTGCAACATGGATTGGCCCCCATGGTGACTACTCACATTATTTACTTTTGCTATGAGGAATGGTAAATCTGAGTGACATACCTATTAGAGAAACGACGATGTTAAACCTGAACCATAGAATGGTAGACTACAATAATGACCCTATGTTAGTGTTACTGAAAACACACTATTTTCGGTGAGGATCAAGCCAACCTTGGAGCTATCAAGCAATGGAAGATTTTGCCTACCATGAGATTTTCTTTAGAAATAGCATGGTGTTTACCTTCAAGGATGAGAACAACAAGATGGAAGATTGCAAAGGATATCAAAAGACCAAGTTGAGAGTGAACCAAAGGCTTTTGATTGACCCAAAGAGTGACCCCTCAGTGTCAAAGGTAGTTCAACATACCTATGTTGGTCTACAGCTCTACCGCGAAGGAAAGTTCTACTCAAGCCAATCTCAAATCAATCTACACTCCAATCTACTGAAAATAGACTACCCACAAAAGCTTCTTTTAAGGGTGGTAGCCCACCCAGTTGTTTTGGAATCCAGTTACCCAAATCTTTCTTTCTAGCCTCCCCAAATCTCGGGACGAGATTTCTTTTAAGGGTGGTAGTCTGTAACATCCCTGATTTTTGGAAAACTCAAAAATCACAAAAATTTGAAACTTTTGTTTTCATGTCAATACAAGTCACCAAAAACAAATAAAACTCAACACAAATGAAATATTAGGTCCTATACCAAGTATATTGGATTTGGAAGCCCAGTTATGCCCTTGTTCCTTAAACCCTAAAACCTTATTCAAAAATAAGTTTATTTATATAAAGGAAATATGTTTTTATTAACAAACCTTTACCCAAAATATTTACAAATCCAATATTAAATTTGAAGATATTTTATGGCAACAAAAATCAAAGATTTATAACCCTTAATGAAGTTCTGAGCCTCAAAAGTATTTGATGAGAATAAATTTGCTAATAATAACTTTTAGTTGTTATTCCAAGTTTTAAACATGAAGGTGTGAAAATAAAATGCATTGTTTTGAAAATAACATAAAAGAGGGTTTTGGAAACAATGTTATGACTTGTGGTTTTATTCTAAATTTTATTGATCAACAATATTAATTATTTGATATGAACTAATTAAATAGCATTAAGTTACTATTAGTAAATCCTTCATATCCTAAAATTATACAATGTGAAAAAGGTTTAAAAATGGCTTTCCAAAAATAATATATGACATGTAAAATGTCACTGAAATTTTATTTAGACAATAACATCAATTTATTATTTTCTAAATTTTAAAATGGCCTTAAAGTATTATTAGTGTTTTATTTATTTTTCAAAATATAAATTGTGAAAACAAGATTAAATGACTTTCAAAAAAATGTTTTCAACATTTATAATGCCACTGAAATTTTAATTGGCCAATAACTATGTTTTATAAATTTGTAAATTAAAAATCACATTAAGTAACTACTAAGGAATTATTCATATTTCCAAAATTCAAAAATAAAATATGATTAAAAGTTTATAAAAAGTTTTTAGAAATTTATTTGATGTATTTTGGATAATTAAAACAGAAGTTATTAAAGTTTTGTTTAAACAGAAAAAGAAAAGAAAAATAAAAGGAAAGGATGACGTCAGCTGACGTCACCTTCTTCTTCCTCACGGAAGGAAAGTCATGGCCATTTAGGCCGAGATTTTCGCCATCGATTCAAGGCCATTAAGGCCGTGTTCCCCTCCCCTCTCCGGCTCTACTTATAGCCCCTGATGCCCTCCTCGTTTTCCCCTCCTCCTTCTCAATTTCGTGCCCGCACGACTCCGTTATTCCTCACCGGAGATCTCTCTGCCGCGGCCGCATTTTTCCGATTCCGGCAACATCACAGGTCATCTCCGCCCCGTTTTGGTGCCCTCTGGTTTCCCTTGCCCGTGCGCGCCTCCCCGTTTCCTCATTGTGATGTTTTGCTCCCAGGAACCGCTGCGCCGAGTCCATCTGCAGCTCACCGGAGTTGCTCCGCCTCGGGATATCACCGCGCCACCACTTGAGGCCGCCACCGTGCACACCGTGGGCATCACCGGCTTCACCGAGTCGAGGTGAAGCTCGTCGTGGTCCCCATCGAGCCCGAAGACCACCGGAGGCCCATCACCGTCGACTTCTGCGCCACCGGCCACCGCAACGCCATTTTGCAGCGAGCCCCCACCGCGGTGAGTCCCTCTCTCTCTGTGTGTCGTTAGATCTAGATCTAGTGGCCTAGATTAGATCTTTTAAACGAAGGGGTACGTCGCCGTTAGATCCAGATCCAGCGGCTTCGATTGAATCACTTATCCATGTCATCGGCCCAGTCAGCGTGCACAGTCAGTAGCAACACCCAATCAGATCCAGCCACGTGGCCAGCCCTTTAATTCGAATATTTCTCCCGGTAGAATTTTTGGCAGATTTGCAGAAAAGCCCCTGCAACTTCAAATCATCATATCTTTTCAACCACTTAGCCAAATTTAGCAATCTTGGACTTTTTGAAAAGCCCTTGACATCTAGAAACTTTTGGCACTTGGCAAATTCAAATTTGACAAACTTAAATTTGTTCAAACTCAAATATGCTTGTTTGATGAAATTTGTCATAATTCAAATTCTACAAATCCAAAAAATTTAAATAAAATATATTTGGAAACCTTAGGATGTGTACTTTCATATCCTCTGTCCCAAAATAAAAATTGAACAGATTAAAATTGATTTTAGAATTATATGGCCATTTGAGCAAATTTGACTTAGTTTCAATTCTATAAATAATTTTAATATGTTTTCTTAAGCAAGGTTGCTCCATATGGCAACCTTAATCCATAGAAACCAGTGCCATAGAATTTTGTACACATATGAGCCATACCCATGTATTTTAGGCCAAGTTATCACACACATGTTTCACACCATATTAAAAATGACTTAGGAAATATTTTGCTTAAGTGGTTCTATGTGTGTATGGCTATATGAAACCAAGGCTAAGTCCTTAGTGAAGTTTCAACTTATATTTATCCAACAAATGAACCTAAAAACACTAGTACAAATGTTTCCATCAACTTTTTGTCTCCCCATGCTTGCTTCAAGATTTCACCAAGTTGGGATTTGTGAGAACCATGAAGTGCAATGGAGGACTTAACCATCTAGAGATTTTTCAACATGAAGGTAGAAGACCAATGAAGGACTTAGCAAATAAAACAAACTTCCGAAGCATCTCCAAGAAGTGGAAGCACTTAGAAGACTAACCCCCTTTCTCTCTAAGTCTTTTTCCTTCCCTTTTCTATTCTTCTCCTTTCAACTTGATGGCAAAATGAAGAGAAACAAGGAAGATTATTGAAGAAATGACTTAGGATCCACAACAATCTGAAGCATACTCCATCAAGTTCAAGTACATGAAGAAATTAAGAAGAAGACTCACCTCTCCCATTCTATCCTCTTGTCTCATTTCTCCTCTATTTTGACTTAGTGATATTTTCACATTTGTTAAATAAAACACTTAGTTGTGACCACACCACTTGGGAAACAACTAGTGATAAAACCATGAAGACTATCAAGACCAAGAGAAGCACCACACCAAGGAAGGAAACAACTTAGATGGCATGATGATGATCTTCAAGAAGGCAATCACATGAGGTCTAGAAGCAATCCATACAAGTTGAAGAATAACAAGTTATTTTTGTCCAACCATTGACCCAATGGAAAACCCAAGACTTAGTAATATTTTCCCTTTGATGATGAAGTTAGTAGACCTACCCTAACCACAATGGAAAAATACTAACATAGTCACTCAAATATTTTTGAAGGTGAATATGACCAAGTGTTTGCATGTATTACTTTAGTTGAAGAAGTAATATGTTTATTCTTAGTGAACTCTTGGAACTTCCTCGACAAGTATGGTTATAATAAAGTTAGATCACATCAAACTCAACCTAGCCCTTCCCAAGTAAACCATTGGAGTTTCCTTAACAAGTATGAGACCATTAGAGAATGAATCTTTCAACTCAAGCTAGACCTTGTCCTAACCAACTAGGTTAAACTCCTTTGGCTATGTTATTGCTTTGTATGATCTCTTCACTTGTATGTTTGCTTGATAGCATGTTTGTTTATTTTCTTATTGTGTTTTCAATGAGTAGATTGTACGGAGAGCAACGATCCTTTGTGAAGAGAGTGTGATATCTTCACCAACTTCAACAAGGAAGGTAACACATCATCAACTACCCATTATTTTCTATATGCATTAGTTGATTTTTGAGTAGTATGCATTGATAGGAAATTTTACTAAGTTATATTATGCTATGCTATTATACTAGTAGTGTGTAGCCATCTCTTTTATCCTTGTTATTTATAGCCTTAGAACTTGATAGATGTTATGCAATGTGACAAATGATTTTTACTTGATGTTGTGGAAAAATTCTAAGTAAAAAACTTCAATTAACCACCTGGGTGGATTTGGTTGTTTGGCTGATGAGAGTTGAGTGTCTCCCCGAGGGGTGTTCACTTGAGGAATGCCACCCAGGAACAAAGTGATTATAATGTTCCCCAAGTTTAGATTGCTTCCAGTGCAGTCTTTAGTCATATGGGCTCTGTCTTGATTAATTAAGTTGCGAGGGTTCAGCCTGGGCTTGACAAGCAGATGTAGCATAATTATAGGTGGAACGGGTCTTGCCATTAGGTTGAATTCTTGCTTCTGAAAGATCTCGTCTCAATCTTCTCCTTTCCTTAATGCACTTAGGGTGTATAGGATGTTTGGGCTGATTTGAGTCTGAAGGTGAAAGTGCACAAGCTCTGGAGAGTCAACAAACTAAGATCTTAGTCGTGTCCCCGGTTATGGACAACTATGAGAAGCTGGACAAGGAAGGACGGAAGAATCGCATCACCATTTTCAATAAGTAAAATTTGACCAAGTGAACAATATTTGTGGTGCTTGAATTTTAGTCCAATGATGCCACCCTTTTGAAAAGAAAATTTTTCTTTTACAAAAGAGATAGGAGAAAACTTGCTTTATGCAAACTTAGCCAAAAACTCCACCAAGCCAAATATGCATGTAGTATTAGTCTTGCCATTTATATCTACCATAGTGTTACTTGCCAATACATTAAATTGTATTGACTCCCTTGTGGCTGCATATTCCATATTGCAGATGTTTCTAAAGACGAGTGAGGATTTCGTTTAGGATCTCGAGACTATCGCCAACATGTTTTGCCTGTGGCACATGAAGAAGATGGGCTCAATGTTGTACTATGTTTTCCGCTGTAATTCTTTGTTTTCTGCTAGTATTCTAAGACTATGCAAGTTGTAATCCTATTTTGTAAAGACTGGATCATGCGATGTAATAGAATTTGATGCATTTGCATGATATTTGATTTTGTACTGTGGTGCTAGCAATTGATCCAGGGACTAGCACAATAACACAGGTGTCCTTACATTATTTAAATTTGGGAACGCTAAAAAATGGTATCAGAGCATTGTGTTGCCTCTAGGATTCGATACCCTAAGCTTGGAAAATACCCTAGGATTGAAAACTTTCTATGTTCAAACTTTCTAGAAACAAAACAATCATCTTAATCTTTCTCATATCCTTTCACCTATTATTCACATTAAAAAATTTCTAGATGACTTACCTCTTCAATACCATCAAGACAGGAGTGTTGAAGATCGTACCAAGAAGTGCAAGAAGTATTTTCACCACATGAAGACCTACACTCAAGATTATTCAAGAACTTGAAGAAAAACATAGACTTCACAACAATCAAGAACACCTCAAGACACGGAGAGAAGAATTTGAAGAAAACTCAAGAAGATATAGATGAGACCACCAATCTAGTTACCTTGTTAGAACAACGTTAACGTGTTAGTGTATTGATCATACCAATGAGTGGGGTATGACAATATTAGTTTGTTTTCTAAAACCATGTTGTTTGGGTGATGAATGTTTGTTAAGTTGTTTGTAAGATGAGTTTCCTTGATATGCTATGTTTGAGTAGGAACCATATTTATCTCTCTTTATAATCCATGCCAAGCCAAGCCAAACCCTATACCCAGTACCAACCATAGTGAGAGGTCATTTGGTATGCAACAGACTATGAGAGCACCCTAGAAATCCTACAAGTATTATCCTGCCAAGACACAAGCCATCCAATTGAGAAATATCATAGATTTCAAGATGTTAATCTTTTGTGTGAAGGAACAATCACATCCATGATCAATGCCAACTACATCATAAGGAGCAGCAAGCAAATCAACAAGTGAACCCCAAGTTGCATAGGCTATGAAGATTTCAGAGCCAACTACACCAAGAGAAGAAATAATGAAGAAACACAATTATCCAGTTGGTGTTACATTGGAGTTTTACGCAACCCACTAGTTGAGAAATGATAGTTCGCTCAAGTTTTTCTTACAGATTGGAAACTTCCTGTTAGACAAGTGAGGTGACCTAGTGTTATTAAACAAGATTCATCAATCCAAGTATAAGGTAATGATTGAGTGCAACATGGATTGGCCCCCATGGTGACTACTCACATTATTTACTTTTGCTACGAGGAATGGTAAATCTGAGTGACATACCTATTAGAGAAACGACGATGTTAAACCTGAACCATAGAATGGTAGACTACAATAATGACCCTATGTTAGTGTTACTGAAAACACACTATTTTCGGTGAGGATCCAACCTTGGAGCTATCAAGCAATGGAAGATTTTGCCTACCATGAGAGTTTCTTTAGAAATAGCATGGTGTTTACCTTCAAGGATGACAACAACAAGATGGAAGATTGCAAAGGATATCAAAAGACCAAGTTGAGAGTGAACAAAAGGCTTTTGATTGACCCAAAGAGTGACCCCTCAGTGTCAAAGGTAGTTCAACATACCTATGTTGGTCTACAGCTCTACCGCGAAGGAAAGTTCTACTTAAGCCAATCTCAAATCAATCTACACTCCAATCTACTGAAAATAGACTACCCACAAAAGCTTCTTTTAAGGGTGGTAGCCCACCCAGTTGTTTTGGAATCCAGTTACCCAAATCTTTCTTTCTAGCCTCCCCAAATCTCGGGACGAGATTTCTTTTAAGGGTGGTAGTCTCTAACATCCCTGATTTTTGGAAAACTCAAAAATCACAAAAATTTAAAACTTTTGTTTTCATGTCAATACAAGTCACCAAAAACAAATAAAACTCAACACAAATGAAATATTAGGTCCTATACCAAGTATATTGGATTTGGAAGCCCAGTTATGCCCTTGTTCCTTAAACCCTAAAACCTTATTCAAAAATAAGTTTCTTTATATAAAGGGAATATGTTTTTATTAACAAACCTTTACCCAAAATATTTACAAATCCAATATTAAATTTGAATATATTTTATGGCAACAAAAATCAAAGATTTATAACCCTTAATGAAGTTCTAAGCCTCAAAAGTGTTTGATGAGAATAAATTTGCTAATATTAACTTTTAGTTGTTATTCCAAGTTTTAAACATGAAGGTGTGAAAATAAAATGCATTGTTTTGAAAATAACATAAAAGAGGGTTTTGAAAACAATGTTATGACTTGTGGTTTTATTCTAAATTTTATTGATCAACAATATTAATTATTTGATATGAACTAATTAAATAGCATTAAGTTACTATTAGTAAATCCTTCATATCTTAAAATTATACAATGTGAAAAAGGTTAAAAAATGGCTTTCCAAAAATAATATATGACATGTAAAATGTCTCTGAAATTTTATTTAGAAAATAACATCAATTTATTATTTTCTAAATTTTAAAATGGCCTTAAAGTATTATTAGTGTTTTATTTATTTTCCAAAATATTAAATTATGAAAACAAGATTAAATGACTTTCAAAAAAATGTTTTCAACATTTATAATGCCACTGAAATTTTAATTGGCCAATAACTATGTTTTATAAAGTTTTAAATTAAAAATCACATTAAGTAACTATTAAGGAATTATTCATATTTCCAAAATTCAAAAATAAAATATGATTAAAAGTTTATAAAAATGTTATGGTTTGAAAGATATGGAAATTTAAAGTTTTTAGAAATTTATTTGATGTCTTTTGGATAATTAAAATAGAAGTTATTAAAGTTTTGTTTAAACAGAAAAAGAAAAGAAAAATAAAAGGAACGGATGGCGTCAGCTGACGTCACCTTCTTCTTCCTCACAGAAGGAAAGTCACGGCCATTTAGGCCGAGATTTTCGCCATCGATTCAAGGCCATTAAGGCCGTGTTCCCCTCCCCTCTCCGGCTCTACTTATAGCCCCTGATGCCCTCCTCGTTTTCCCCCTCCTCCTTCTCAATTTCGTGCCCGCACGACTCCGTTATTCCTCACCGGAGATCTCTCTGCCGCGGTCGCATTTCTCCGATTCCGGCAACATCTCAGGTCATCTCCGCCCCGTTTTGGTGCCCTCTGGTTTCCCTTGCCCGTGCGCGCCTTCCCGTTTCCTTATTGTGATGTTTTGCTCCCAGGAACCGCCGCGCCGAGTCCATCTGCAGCTCACCGGAGTTGCTCCGCCTCGGGACATCGCCGCGCTACCACTCGAGGCCGCCACCGTGGGCATCATCGGCTTCACCGAGTCGAGGCGAAGCTCGTCGTGGTCCGCATCGAGCCCGAAGACCACCGGAGGGCCATCGCCGTCGACTTCTGTGACGCCGGCCACCGCAACGCCATTTTCCGGCGAGCCCCCACCGCGGTGAGTCCCTCTCTCTCTGTGTGCCGTTAGATGTAGATCTAGTGGCCTAGATTAGATCTTTTAAACAAAGGGGTACGGCGCTGTTAGATCCAGATCCAGCGGCTCCGATTGAATCACTTATCCACGTCATCGGCCCAGTCAGCGTGCACAGTTAGCAGCAATACCCAATCAGATCCAGCCACGTGGCCAGCCCTTTAATTCGAATATTTCTCCCGGTAGAATTTTTGGCAGATTTGCAGAAAAGCCCATGCAACTTCAAATCATCATATCTTTTCAACCACTTAGCCAAATTTAGCAATCTTGGACTTTTTGAAAATCCCTTGACATCTAGAAACTTTTGGCACTGGCCAAATTCAAATTTGACAAACTTAAATTTGTTCAAATTCAAATATGCTTGTTTGATGAAATTTGGCATAATTCAAATTCTACAAATCCAAAAATTGTAAATAAAATATATTTGGAAACCTTAGGATGTGTACTTTCATATCCTCTGTCCCAAAATAAAAATTGAACAGATTAAAATTGATTTTAAAATTATATGGCCATTTGAGCAAATTTGACTTAGTTTAAATTCTATAAATAATTTTAATATGTTTTCTTAAGCAAGGTTGCGGCGTATGGCAACCTTAATCCATAGAAACCAGTGCCATAGAATTTTGGACACATATGAGCCATACCCATGTATTTTAGGCCAAGTTATCACACACATGTTTCACACCATATTAAAAATGACTTAGGAAATATTTTTCTTAAGTGGTTCGATGTGTGTATGGCTATATGAAACCAAGGCTAAGTCCTTAGTGAAGTTTCAACTTATACTTAGCCAACAAATGAACCTAAAAACACTAGTACAAATGTTTCCATCAACTTTTTGTCTCCCCATGCTTGCTTCAAGATTTCACCAAGTTGGGATTTGTGAGAACCATGAAGTGCAATGGAGGACTTAACCATCTAGAGATTTTTCAACATGAAGATAGAAGACCAATGAAGGACTTAGAAAATAAAACAAACTTTAGAAGCATCTCCAAGAAGTGGAAGCACTTAGAAGACTAACCCCCTTTCTCTCTAAATCTTTTTCCTTCCCTTTTTTCTATTCTTCTCCTTTCAACTTGATGGCAAAATGAAGAGAAACAAGGAAGATTATTGAAGAAATGACTTAGGATCCACAACATTCTGAAGCATACTCCATCAAGTTCAAGTACATGAAGAAATGAAGAAGAAGACTCACCTCTCCCATTCTATCCTCTTGTCTCATTTCTCCTCTATTTTCACTTAGTGATATTTTCACATTTGTTAAATAAAACACTTAGTTGTGACCACACCACTTGGGAAACAACTAGTGAGAAAACCATGAAGACTATCAAGACCAAGATAAGCACCACACCAAGGAAGGAAACAACTTAGATGGCATGATGATGATCTTTAAGAAGGCAATCACATGAGGTCTAGAAGCAATCCATACAAGTTGAAGAATAACAAGTTATTTTTGTCCAACCATTGACCCAAATGGAAAACCCAAGACTTAGTAATATTTTCCCTTTGATGATGAAGTTAGTAGACCTACCCTAACCACAATGGAAAATACAAACATAGTCACTCAAATATTTTTGAAGGTGAATATGACCAAGTGTTTGCATGTATTACTTTAGTTGAAGAAGTGATATGTTTATTCTTAGTGAACTCTTGGAACTTCCTCGACAAGTATGGTTATAATAAAGTTAGATCACATCAAACTCAACCTAGCCCTTCCCAAGTAAACCATTGGAATTTCCTTAACAAGTATGAGACCATTAGAGAATTAATCTTTCAACTCAAACCTAGACCTTGTCCTAACCAACTAGGTTAAACTCCTTTGGCTATGTTATTGCTTTGTATGATCTCTTCACTTGTATGTTTGCTTGATAGCATGTTTTTTTATTTTGTTATTGTGTTTTCAATGAGTAGATTGTACGGAGAGCAACGATCCTTTGTGAAGAGAGTGTGATATCTTCACCAACTTCAACAAGGCAAGTAACACATCATCAACTACCCATTATTTTCTATATGCATTAGTTGATTTTTGAGTAGTATGCATTGATAGGAAATTTTACTAAGTTATATTATGCTATGCTATTATCCTAGTAGTGTGTAGCCATTTCTTTTATCCTTGTTATTTATAGCCTTAGAACTTGATAGATGCTATGCAATGTGACAAATGATTTTTTACTTGATGATGTGGAAAAATTCTAAGTAACAACTTCAATGAACCACCTGGGTGGATTTGGTTGTTTGGCTGATGAGAGTTGAGTGTCTCCCCGAGGGGTGTTCACTTGAGGAATGCCACCCAGGAACAAAGTTATTATGATGTTCCCCAAGTTTAGATTGCTTCCAGTGCAGCCTTTAGTCATATGGGCTCTGTCTTGATTAATTAAGTTGCGAGGGTTCAGCCTGGGCTTGACAAGCAGATGTAGCATAATTATAGGTGGAATGGGTCTTGCCATTAGGTTGAATTCTTGCTTCTCAAAGATCTCGTCTCAATCTTCTCCTTTCCTTAATGCACTCAGGGTGTATAGGATGTTTGGGCTGATTTGAGTCTGAAGGTGAAAGTGCACAAACTCTGGAGAGTCAACAAACTAAGATCTTAGCCGTGTCCCCGGTTATGGACAACTATGAGCATCTGGACAAGGATGGACGGAAGAATCACATCACCATTTTCATTAACTAAAATTTTGACCAAGTGAACAGTAGTTGTGGTGCTTGGATTTCAGTCCAATGATGCCACCCCATTGAAAAGAAAAGTTTTCTTTTACAAAAGAGATAGGAGAAACTTGCTTTATGCAAACTTAGCCAAAACTCCACTCAGCCAAATATGCATGTAGATATAGTCTTTCTCATTATATCCACCATAGTGTTACTTGCCAATACACTAAATTGTATTGACTCCCTTGTGGCTGCATATTCCATATTGCAGATGTTTCTGAAGACGAGTGAGGATTTCATTTAGGATCTCGAGACTATCGCCAACATGTTTTGCCTGTGGCACATGAAGAAGATAGGCTCAATGGTGTACTTTGTTTTCCGCTGTATTTCTTTGTTTTCTGCTAGTCTTCTAATGACTATGCAAGTTGTAATACTATTTTGTAAAGACTGCTAGTCTTCTAATGACTATGCAAGTTGTAATACATTGTACCGTGGTGCTAGCAATTGATCAAGGGACTAGCACAATAACACATGTATTCCAATTTTGCGAAAAAATGGGATGCTACAACTTCTATAATTGTTTCATTGTTGTTTCGGCTTTTTACTTTTATTACTTTTTAAGACTCTATACATTTAATTCTCTCGTTTTCAGCAAGACCGGAAGATTGACAACCTTCTGGCAAGTTGGGGCAAGAGAGAGTTTGTGTTTGTGTGCAGGTTCCACATCGGTTGATGCGCCAGACAACAAGCAACCTTCTCCAAGACTAGGAAGTCCTACTGGTTCGATAAATCCTGGTTCATTAAGTGGGGGAAATTTCCGCTAGACTACATCATACTTTATGCTTGGGGTCTCCCAACGAGCGTGTGATCACGTTTGCATCAAGTACTTTTTCTGGCACCATTGTCGAAGACTTCTAGCTTGCTTTGTGACGCTCCGCGTGAAGCCGAGCGACAGCAGGCTAGAATCCAACTTGGCATTCCAGTCTCTAGGGGCTTGACGGAGCCCGTACAAGGCCTTGTGGAGCTTGTAGACGTCGTGCTCATGTTCGTTGGCAGCGAAACCCGGTGGTTGTGTGACGTAGACTTCTTCCTCGATATTGCCATTAAGAAACACCGATTTCACGGCCATGTGGTGTACCTCCCAACCACGATGTATAGCCAATGCGAGGATCAGGCGCATAGACTCCAACCGTGCTACTAGCGCAAAAACGTCCTCGAAGTTCACACCCTCGCACTGAATATAGCCTTTCGCCACAAGCCGGGCCTTGTGTTTGACGACACAACCTTGCTCGTCCTTCTTCAGCTTGAACACCCATTTGAGCCCAATGGCTCGATGCCCTACAGGGAGAGTGGTGAGAATCCAAGTGTTGTTGTTGTCGATGGAGCGCAGCTCATCCAACATCGCTCGGCGCCAACAATCCTCGCGTTCTGCCTCCATGAAAGTTGTGAGTTCTTCTCAAGCCACGAGGTTCAACTCCTTATCGTTGAACTGGTCTGAGCTCCCACGAGATCGCTAACAAGGCGGAAGAGGTGTGGCTCGGGACAAGTGTCATCCGCGTTGAGGTTTCCAGATCGAGCGTTTGCTGGGGACACAAACTTCATGGGAAGCTGGGCAGTGGCTGGGGTTCCCAGCACCATCTCCC